>JMFS01036363.1:0-43576 GCA_000699545.1 Podiceps cristatus
AACCCAAAACATTCTATGATTCTATGAACCTAATCTGGTGTCTGGTCATAGCAGCAACTTGCTGGTCACTGCCTTGTACGTTAGCAGGAACACACATATGCTGAACACTTTGTTGAGTCTTGTATTGTTAAGACATACTTGGCAAGTAGGGAAATTTTTGTATTTCTTTTTTTGAGCCACAAAGTACTACACAGGAATTAATTCTGATTCTGCTTTACATAATCTTGCAATATAAGAGTAGGAAAAAATAGAGGTACTTTTGTGTAACAACAGAGAATCCCAACATGCTGGTGCTTCTGGAAAGAAAAGTGCTATCAGCATGATCAGATGGTTCTAAAGAAGTGAGAATACAGTGATAGGAAGCTGCAGAAAAGAATTCTAATCATAATAGCTTGAGAAAGACACAAAACTCCAAATTCTTTTTTACAAAATACAGAAAAGAAGAAAAACAAACACTCAAAATCTAAACTGTTTCTACTTATGATGGCCAGAAGAAATGTATAATTTAGGATCAAAACAACACAAAGTATCCGTTGCTAAACATATTTTGAAATTATGGATATTAAGCTCTGCCTGCTTTAGTGAAGGGTAAACAGTCGTCACCAAAAGCTGAATCTAAGGTACATGAAAGAAGAAAAAAGGATCAACATGGAATGTATCAGTTCTTGAGCATTACTTTGGACGTTGTCATTAACTTTTGTCAATATACGTTCTAAAATTCAAATTTTATAGGCATCCTGCAAAGCAAAATGATCAAGAATAAGACTTCAAGTCTAATGAATTGTAGAATTAATCTATTTAAAGAATATAAATTTAAATTTTAAATTATTAACATCAGATTCCATAGGTTGGTGACTCAAGCCTGTGGAAAATGTTTTCATCTCCCCACAGAAAGTCTACTATTTCAATTGCCTTTATATTTGCATAAGGATGAAACACCACTTTGAGAGAACGTTAGCCATGAATAACATCCATAACTAAAATTTCACCAAAACCAATATATATTTTTAATTGCAAATAATTTACAAATTCATCGTTTTCTGATTAAAAAAAAAAAAAAAAAAAAGTTATAGCCTGAGTACCCCCAGTGATTTCAGAGGGGAAAAAAATGGAGACATGTTCAGTCTGAATACTCTGCACTTCCAATGGATCTTTTGTTGAATGAAAAAATTGGTACAAGAAAAAACATTGCCCCCTGTTAGGTTTCTAGGGTCATTCAGGGAGAGACTTTGAACCCCTTATTTTGGGCTGGCACCGTGCCAGTCAACCATGACCAAACAGAAAAAAAGTGACATTACAAAAAGGACTCAGATGACCTGAACCAGTTCTTGGTTTCAGGGAAAATGTCCATCAGCCACAAACACATACCAGGTTAACGTGCAGACAAGAATAAACATATTAGCTATAAAGGGAGGTGGATAAAACTAGTACTGATAAAGCAGTGAGTTCATTAAGTCACAGCTGCCTGTTATACTGTGGTATGTATTTCCCCTGGCAATTCTTCTGGAAGCATTTGAAAGGGCTTTGATGTGAAACGGGAAAATCATTTGCAAGTTTGGGTTATTCATTTTGTTGCGCATGCAGCAACAATGATAATACTTGTCCACTTTACAGAGTGAAGTGGTCCTAACCAGAATTAAGGTTCTCGTATGCTGTTGTTCTGAAAACAATATAATTCACTATAATATAAATTCTGTGTAGAAGACAGAAGACAGTGTATTGTCCAAATAGAGAAATTGGCAAAAGCTAGTGAAGAACGAGCACTATTAGCCACATTTAATAGACTGATCTGAAACAAAGAATGATTGATTTGTGCAAGGCTGTTCAACAAAACACATATTTTCTTAGTGACAAGACCATGTATCTTCCTGTGCTGGTTTCATCTGGGATATAGTTATTTTTCTTCGTAGTAGCTACTATGGGGCTATGTATTGGATTTGTGCTGGAAACAGTGTTGACAATGCAGAGATGTTTTCGTTACTGCTGAGCAGTGCTCACACAGAGTCAAGGCCTTTTCTGCTTCTCACCCCACCCCACCAGCGAGGAGGCTGGGGGGGGGCACAAGGAGTTGGAGGGGACACAGCCGGGACAGCTGACCCCAACTGACCCAAGGGATATTCCACACCATGTGATGTCATGCTCAGCAATAGGAAGAGGGAGATGTTCAGAGTGATGGCATTTGTCTTCCCAAGTAACTGTTCTGTGTGATGGAGCCCTGCTTTCCTGGAGATGGCGGAACACCGGGCTGCCGATGGGAAGTAGTAAATGAATTCTTGTTTTGCTTTGCTTGTGCACATGGCTTTTGCTTTGCCTATGAAACTGCCTTTATTTCGACCCACGAATTTTCCTTTCTTTCCAACCCTCCCCCCTGTCCCACTACGGGGCGGGGCGGGGGGAGTGAAGAAGTGGATGTGTGATACTTTGTTGACATCTGGCTTTAAACCATGGCACTTCCTTATTTGACCACTCATATTGAGTTTTTCATTCAATAGCTGTTACTATATTACATTAAGAGAAAATAATTTGTATACACTGTTCTAATTATTTAGGTGTACACTACACAGTCCCATCTGTTCACACTTGTTCTTCAACACTGGAAAAAATCAGTTTTGTCAGAACCAAGGTCAATGGACCATAAACAGAAAAACAGAAATACTAATATTAACATACATTATACTAATATATTAATATATTTCCACAGGCTTCTTTCTTCAAGGCCATAGGTGAGTTGGATTTTCAGGGGTTTCTCCTATAGGAACAAAGGTACATCACAACAGAACAGGAGGCAGGAGAAGAATAATGTGGTTTTGGTGCCACACCCACACCAAGCCAGTCACAGTTAGCAGTAGCCAGAGCTTCTGTCTCAGATATTGGCCCTTGCTCTCCTCTTCATTGCCCAGACAGAGATACATATGGCCACTGTGAACGTATCTGTGCTAAGAAGAAAGGACTGACATATACCAGAGGAGCAATTAAGGGTCTGCATATGTTGCTGGAGTGTAGGGCTGGGATGGGGAGACTACATCCCAGTTGCCATTTCAAAAGCACGTACCTCTACTTCCCAACAGTACAAGGGGAGCCAAGGGAGTCAACCTTCCCTGCCTTTCTTTCAGATGAGCTGCTCCAGCACAACTCCCCATCAGTCATAATCTGACACTTCCCCTGAGCTTTAAGACTGTAATTAATTCCTCACGCTGAGCTATGGAAGGAAATGGCACTGTATAATCTCCAGCGAGTCATTCTCCCTGTCATAGCAGAGAATCTTTACAGGAAAAAGAGAAATAATCTGACAGACACGTGACAGTCCAAAAAACCCTGTAAACATTTGCTTCAAAGCAGAAAGATGCACATGTGAATCCCTTTAGAGGATAGCTTAGAGCTCTATGACATTACAATGGCCTTTGAGAGAGAGCAGATAGGGAAGTGTTGCATAGGAAAGTGAAACAGTCACCACCAGTAACTGCCAACTCTTCCTCCTATTCAATGAATTAGTTAACATGTATTTTAGGAGAGGGACAATCATAATTTCTTATCTCCTATTGGGAAAATTCCTAAGACATAAAAGCACATTACCTGCCTTGCTCCTGCATTGCATATCCAGTTTATTCTTCAGCTCCTCACCTGGTAAGTTGCAACAGGAGTCTCACTATGGAAAGTCAGTAGAAAGCAATACCCAGCAACACAGCTGGTATGTCTGAAACAGTCCTTATATCTAAAAAGCTACCCACTATATCACTGTGGAAATAGGACACCACTTGCTGTACTGAGAAAAAGCAAAGTATTAGCAACATCAAAAGTATCTAACAGGGGAGTTACTGAGGAGGAAGAAGGAAGCAAGGTTTCTACCACAGCCTTTTGCACTGCTAGTGTAAAGGAACTTCCCAGTTATACCAATAACAGCTTAAAAACAGCTATTGGGAAACCTGGACTTGAAACAGACTAAATTCACAGCAGTCAAAGCAGTCATTTCTATTTCAGACTTTTGATGTGTTTCAGGAATGTTTTAGTTCTTCCTTCCCTTTTTTCCTTTTTTTTTTTTTTTTTTCTTTTTTTGCCTTATTTTTCTCCAGGCCTTTATACTCCCTTTCATACACTTCTACCCTTCCTTTATACTTTCTTAAGGGAAAGGCTAATAAATGTTAGATCTGTCCCACAGTGGCTTTTAGGTTTCTCAACAACCCTAAGAAAATAGTTTTAAAGACAGCATGCACCTAAGAAGGGTTGAGTGGAGTCAGTCCAATAAATTCTTAGTGCCTGTTCAAATCAAACACAGCACAAAACCTTGAGCACTGTTTCACTGTGATACAGCCCTTCTGTAGAGCCATACTCTTGGGCTCCATGTCATCTCTCCTCTCTTCATAGGATGTCATTTACTCATAACAGCCAGCTAAAGATTCCTTCATACCTCAGAGATGCAGCCATTCCATACATTCGGTCACAAAGATCTGCATTGTGAAAAGCACATTAAAGTATGTTCTCTATCTGCAAATTCCTGTCAATACAGCTCTCTGCTGCTGTGCATACCTCTTTCTGTAAAATGACAACCTTGCAGAAAATAAATATAGTGGCTCTGAGAAGACATTAATAGAGGCACCAACAGCTAAAAGGCAGGTGATAAGCCATTAAATTGGCAAGAGCATTGGATTTTTCAGACTGAAGATATTAGGATAATGAAATATTTTGTCAGGCAGGAAGGTACAACTCCAGACTTGCTTGGTATTTCTGAGGTCAGTAACTATAGGAAACAATACATACATGTGCATAATACACATACCATAAATAGACTTAAAGTGCAAAGAATTGGATGGCAGCTTTTGAACACAGTAAAACAAAAATCACGAAAACATTATTAAAAGTCTGGAATTGGTAGTCCATGGTATAAGCTACCAGTAAGGGAACATTTCCTGTGTTTGTAATATTAGCATTAGCATTTATTACCACTACTATATCACATTAAAAAAAAAAAAAAAAAAAAAAAAGTACAAAACATAAGGAAGACAGACAGCATCAAAGAACATATACTTCAGAGTGAACTTTCTAGCTCTAGATTAATTGTAAGAGACGTGATATTTTATAGACTAGTCAGTAATAGGAATGGACAAATACCCAATGTTCTGATGTACAGAACATTTATATTCAGTCAATACTTAGATGATACACAAGATACAATTAAAATTCTTAGTTTTCTGTAGATTTCCATAACATCAAGTTTTCTTAATACAACTTATCACTTCAGTCTCATATTTCAATTTAAAGCATTTATGGCAGTTACAAAACTCAATACTCAGTCTGTGAGTCTGACTGCTGTAGGTTTTGAAGATGGATCCCATAAAAGTCTTCAGACCCTACTCCGGAAATACAACATATGGAACCGAAGACTACACATTGCTTTAGCTTTGCAAAAATTATGGAATTAAAAGAACAGAAAAATAATTCTCTCCATAACAACCAAGAAGCATTTGGGAATTATTACCTCCATTCCTTACAAGCCAGCAAGCAAACAAGCAAACTATGCTCTGCTGCGTACTGCTGCTACAGGTAGGAGTCCCAATAGGTGCTTTCCTCTGTACCGTGGTGTTATTACAGCCATCCCTTTATGAATGAATTTGGAGTTCAAGAACAGTAAGAAGTTTTCCTCTCTTATCAAATGTCTAGCAAATTACAGTCTTTCCTGTACATTTTTGGAAGTCCAGAAAAGTCTTCTTCAGGACTTGGTTAGACCTACTAACCTGCTAGGAGCAGGAGTGGCAGAGCTAAAGAAGAATTTCTCATTAGTCCTTGTGTGTTTTCTGCACAGGTAAATACTTCACTAAAAAAACATCAGACAAATATTTGACTAGTCTGATTATTAATAGCTAATGCGTCTTCAGTAAGAAAACCTCAAGAAAAGTCTGATTTTCATATTTCATCACCTCTCACATCAGGTCTACATTTTTATGCCTGTTTGATGCATATTATTAATCAAAGTGTTCTAAGAAAGACATGACAGAAAAAGGTAAAAAGATAAACTGAAGAAATACCAAGAATATAAAGAGGACACTCACTTGTTCAACTAGATATTATATTTATTTTCAGTATTGTCAGTACATGCTCAGCAATGTACAAATATGAAAACAATATCTTTATGGCAAAGGGCTTCAGTCTTGTAAAATAACATAACTTCTTTGCAAATCTGGATGGCTCTGAATAGAGAATCTTCTCATTTCTAAATCACTGGTTCAAATTTCTCCTGACTTTACAGATTTAAATCTGGCCTACTACTAGTCAGAAAATTTTTTTTTTGGGGGGGGTTTCTCCTCAAAAAAGTCACTACCATGACAAGCACTCATCAAAAATCTTATCAGCTACCAAAACCTGAATAAGCATAAAGCCTAAAACATTCTTCAGATTATAGACCTATCTTCACGGCAGTGATGTTGATGGGATATGGGATATAAAAAGTAAACAAGATAGTGATTATTCAACCTTTAAAAATAATTTAAAAATACTTAAGGATTTATGTACACCAAAATAAAGAAATTCAAAGTTATAGACCACATAGTCCCTTCTTCTCATACATTACATATTGAATACCTTTTTATTACATTACATGCTTTTAAAGAACCGACACCTTATCAGAAATGTGTAATGTGGCATAGTTATTGTTGCTATGGGAACTATAATATTAAACTTTCTGATTTATGTACACACATTCTCGTATATAATGCTGCTTTCCTGCAATATTTTGTAATAAATTTTCTCTTTCCCCGCCAGACTTCTATGGACTACTTCCTCGCGAGAAGTAGATTACTCTCTCTGGGTGAACCTTGCCCTTTTTTAACTCAATAGGAGTTCCACTGTCAGCTTCAGTGGGGGCCATCATTTCATCCCAGACCTTTGCATCAAATACAGTTGCTTAGGAATACACCCTGAAGATCTGATTCTGATCTCACTTACGCTGAACAGAAAAGGGGGGAGAGAGAGAAACAGAAAAAGCATGAATGTAAGAAAGCAAGACAAAGCAAAAGAAAGCCACAAAGCAAGAAATCAAGAAACCAAGCAAGTCTTCTGTTCCATTTCAGGTTTATATGCTTATATGATTTCTTTGGTGATTTTCCCATCATTCAGCTTAATATTATAAATCCAAATGTAATATAATCAGGATAGTTCTTATGCCTCAAGAACTAACTGGCCTGGTTTCTGTCAATGACCCCTTGTCTGTTCTTTTTAAAAATTAAGTCAGACATTTATTAAAGCTCTAAATATAAGTTCAGATGTGATGTGATAGCTGGGCATATCTAGAGGAAATAGTGTCCAAAGAGAGAGCATTAATGGCAAACATTTTGACATCAAAATTTATGGGCCTGTCTGCTTTACTTTGCCATTTACAGACTCTGACATGGCATTTCTCTACTTCAATTGAGCATTTTAAGGGGCTTAGTCACCTTCCAATTACCTGTGAGTGCTGTAGAAATGGAGACATGTTCAAACTTCATGAAGGCCCACTCAGGTCTGATAGGAATTCTCTATCTAGCCCTATAAAAGTGTGTGTGTACACATATATTCCTATATATGCACTCCTGTGTGATGCACAAGAATTATGTATTCCTTGGCTATCCCAGTCCCAAATAAGCTGACTAACAGATAGTTCCCTAGGCAATAAGTAAGGAGACAGAGGTCTCAGAATTTGGTATGGTTTTTAAAAATCAGTGAGTTTTTAACATGAATTAATAAGAATATTCAATTTGCAAACTCCTGTGAGTGAGTCTCACAAGACTTGACTATGCACACTTCACAATCAGCAAGAGCATTAGACATTCATCACCTTTGAAAACTGTAGACCATGTCAATCTCTTTTTCATTTATTTGGTTTTTTATATATCTTTTAAGAGGATGAAGATGAGTGTTGGGGTTAAAGTAACGGATAAATGACAATGATAAAACTACTCTCTCAGCCTTATCTGACATACATAATAGCTTTTCAGTAAACACCCTCCTGGAAGACTGGTGTGCCTGCCAAACCCACAGTAGAGCAGAGGACCTTAGGTGGTAAACTCCTTGGTGAATTCTCCAACATATAAGTGAGCAGTATCTGGTGAAAGAGATATTTTTAATGTTCCTTGAACAATCACTGAAATATGCATACAGTAAAAGAATAAAACTAGAATGGTTTCAAGGAAATAAGTTTAAACATGAAATTTATTTTATTCTTCTATAATGTTTACAATAAATAAAGACTTTAAAAACCAAGTAGATTAGAAATACTGAAAAGTTAAAAATTAACCCTGTTGTAAAATCGAGAATGAAAGCCAACTTTTTTTTTTTTTAACTTTATGTCTCCTGACAATAATACAAATCTTTCAACCTTCAAATACCCACTGCTTTTACACATAACTCACTAACATTTAAACTGCTTGAAAAGAACAGATAAAGACATCAAAGGATCAAAAAGCTGACAAGACTACATTATCCAATGTATGTCATACTTACTGGTATTTTAAAATCTCAACATCTGTAGTTTTCTATTGTACACTCAATAAACTGATCCAACATGACTCTTAGCACAGTTCCAACTGATTCTTTTGTTAGATCACACTGGTTTTCCTTTCTAGATAAACCCAGATGATTCTTTATTAAAATTCTTTAAAACTTACTTTTAAAACTTAAGTATTTTAACTGCCATTTTTTTATTATTCACTTAAACATTTACTCCTGATGTACAGGAGTAGATTCTTTCATTGTCTGCCTGACGTCTCGCACAAACTGACTCTTGTGCCCACTCTCTGAAATTAAATGTCCATATTATATGGTTTTCTTTGATTATATGCATATGATATTTAACGCATCTCTAGGTCTAAAGTCTAAGAAGTAATTAAGACATAGTATACAAAAGTGAGATATACTTACATGTAAGCAAATGACAGCATACCAACATCTCACTGTCCTGATGTTAGGCCCCGATACATTACATTCATTCTCACCATTATTCTTCATAATGTTAGACTTTTCTTTCCTTTTTCTGTGTATGAGCTTGGGCCCCCTGCCTCATCTTATCACTGTTACAGACATATATATATACATTTTCCTCAGACCCAAACTCCACCTAGTTACACAATCTGCACTTACCCAGGCATCCCACCAAAGAACTTGTATTTTATGCATCAGCAAAGCAAACGCTGAGCTGCCTCACGCCAGCCAGCATCACAGAGCCTGTGCTTGAACCTCCTTGCTAAGCTTTGACCCTGCACCTACTTTGTTCCTCATCCTCTGGGTTCAAAGTCCTCCTGACAGATAGTAAGATAGAAGAGAACAGACAAAAGATTTTTCATGGTACTTCCTGAGTCACTTCTGCCACCCAGACCACACGCTGTGGACTCCAAATCCCTGTCTAGGATTATCTAGTCTTCTCCTTCCTTTGCTAGAAGGGAGGCTGGGTTCTACAGCAGGGAGAACAGGGTTGGTTCTTCAACCCAGTTTATGAGCCATTGGATTGAGGCCCATAGTACAGCTTTCAGTAGAAATGTATTTGGGTGCAATTTGTGTATGAATTAGAAAGTTTTAACAATTAGAAAGTAAATGTTTAACTGTGTAACACTGTTTAAGGATTTGTATACAACCCTTAGAAATTCTGCATGGATCAGGACTACTATTTTCTGCATACCACTAAAGTTTGCTGTAAGAAAGTGCACTGGTGATATCTCTCTCCATTCAAGGTTTTTCAAACTAATGACCTCCTTTGAATTTATATTTTGTCTTGGAAAAAAAACCCTGTAAAATAAGTGGTGTAGGCTAGCTGCAGATGTATGTCTCCGCTGATACAATTTCCTCTATTACAGTTCACCTCGTCACATTGCACCATTTTCTCTGATTTTTGCAGCACATGCCTGGCTCTTTCTCACACATTATCAGACTTCATATGTCTTCAAATTTTGTTACAACTGACTGAAAGGTGAATAGTATATATTTGGCATAAATATTTTTTCTATTGCACCATGGTGCTTGACATGCATTTTATTTAATCGAAATCCACAATTATGATTTTTTTTTTTAAATGTGTTCAGTATTTTGTCAGGGTTATTTCCTTCATTGTGTTAATAGTATTATTAGTATCATCAAGTGCTAGCCATAAGATCAAATACTAACAGAATCTTTTCCCATTGCTGTGTATTTGATAAAGATTATAGCCTTATAATACATTTTTAAACTTTTAATATTTTTAAAGGATTATGTAAATATTCTCAAAAAAACCCCTTTATTATTGCAAAGATTATTATTAGATAACATCTTACAGGAAGGGTCATCTCCCTCACAATGATTAGATTCCACTGTGATTAGTTTAAATGTATCGTACTACGAAATTAAATAAGGTTATATTTTAAATTGCTCTATGAAAGAGGAATTTTCCTTCTAGGATTATAAATGGTGATATCTTTTACCAATTATCTGCTCAGACCCACAGCTGATGACCCTTAAACTCAACATTTTCTATCCACTGTACATTAAAACAAAATTTATGCATTTTATAGTTCTTGTTCTCTAAGATCTTAAAAGCAGCAATCAAGATTGGAGTCCCATTGTTAGACACTGTATAAACCCATTAACTAGGATTCCACTTAGCTAAGTTTAAAGGTTACAAACCTGTTCTAAACTCATTGCTATCAAAGGAGACACATCCAGATGAATTGTCATTGCATCTATCTTAGCAACCTATTTTATGCAATATAATTTTACATATCAAAAGAAGGAGGTAGACTTATGCTTTTTAGAAGCAACTCTCAATAAGAATGGTAATTGGAAGAGGAAATTTTAACTCCTCAATCAATGGTTGTGACAGGAACAGGGTATCTCACATACATTCTACCAAAGTCTTAGAATATATTTTTTTGATTGCATAGAAGGAATTGGAAAGGGGGGACAACACTCTTCATTTAATTCTGCCTTGGAAGGAGCAAGAGCAACTCGTGGTAAAATTGAAAATGAAATGTGACTTGAAAGGATCTTAAAAGATAAGTTCAATAGCCAAACAGTTCAATTAAAAAAAAAAAATAAAATAGTGTACTTCAGTTACTTAACAGTCATTATATTTACATAGAACAAAAAACTGTGATTTTTTTGTCATAGGGCAGAGAGAAGGCTGAAGGGCTCAATACCTTATTTGCATCAGCCTTCAAAAAACATAATTCATGACCAAAGATTTAATGAAAATAATTTTGATGATAGGCTGGGATGGCAAACCAGAACACAGAGAGAATATGTTATATAAGATATAGACTCTGGATGTATGCAAGAAGGTAAAGTAGAATGAAGTTCCCTTAGACTAGCTACGACAGTCCTTGAAACAATAGTTATCTTCATGAAGGCATGCAGGGCAGAAGATATCTCAGAAGCCCAGGAAAAGTAAACACAACAGTTATGTTTATATCAGACAAAAGGGAGGATCCAGTGATTATTGAGCAGCTGGTCTAATTTCCACAGACAAAACAATGTCAGAGGAAATTATGATAGATTCATTCTGAAACCATCTACACAATGATGAAATGATAAACATCCTGTCAGAATTTCAAAGAGTAAATTGTGTTAAATTGACCCAATTCTCTTTTTTTTTGACAAAACACCTGACCTATCAGACATTGGAAAAGCAATAGAAGTGTTATATCTTCAGTTTACTGAGGCTTTTGATGCACTCCCCAAAACACTCTCATAATGCTCAGCTAGAAGGTACAGTCTACATCAATGATGTCTGATTGGCACCCCATGGGTCAGACGCATTCTTCCAAAGCAATGTATCCATTCATCAGCAGGGTTTCTAAGGAACATGTGACTTTGGGTTTTGGGGTGGGTTTTTGCACACATGGGAATAAATCTGCCACGCGTGTAGCAGGAAAAAAACTGTAAAGTTAAGAAGGGTAGGGATAGGTCACAGTTTATTACAGCATGCTATATCATGCCATAGCCTTTTCTAGATTCTGTGAGGGGCAAGAAAAATGGGGCTGCACTGGGATTACTAACCCTTCCAGAACAACAAAGAGCACGGTTTATATTCTCTGGGGTGGTTCTGCAGAAATTAGCTTCCACTGGAGAAGCTTAGTGCCAAGTGTTTGATCATTAAGTTGTAGACAGACCCAGAGATACTGAGCAGTTGAATAAAGCTCCCTAATGCATTCCATAGTATATGGATTATCTGTTTTTCCAGTATTTTTAATATTTCAGATAATGAAAAGTATTCTTTAGAGTTATGCTCATCCTACAGAAAAACTGGATGGGTAAAAGACTAAGTGCAAGCTTAGTTCTTCTTAGCATTTTTATTATGGAAACAGGAAATGGAATAGAGAGTACTCTAATGACTGAGGAAACAAAAATGATGGGTTCTAAACACTTTGAAGAGAACTATCAGAATTTTAAATTATTCTATTACATTTTAAAGATGGTCTAAAAAATACCACGATGAGATTGACTGAAGATGTGCAAAATGCTGTCTTGATGAAGGAGTAACTGAAAACATTTCTATACCAGAACTGTGTACAGTTTTAATATAGATGCCTAATACAGCAGATCTTGACAGAGATTGAAATGGTACAGTAAAACTGGCAAAGGTTTACAGAAAAGCAAAACATTTGTTGAGCAGACTTGGATTGTTTAGCCTGCAAAAGAGATAATTGGACAGAAGAGAGTGATGAAGAACTAAAAAAATGTAGACAGCACAGAGAAGGTAAATGGGGAGCTACTTTTCCGATAGACAATGTAAGGAACATCACATAAAAAGTGATAAGTAAATTCAAAAATGACTGGTTCTTTAAACAGTGCACAGGGAAGCTTCAGAACTGCTGGCATAGGGTGTTGTGGATGCTACAACTGTCAAAGGGTTTGAAAAGTGATCAAACTTATGGAAGAAAAGTCTAGTGAAAAGCTCAAAGACATCATCAGCCTCAAGATGTTGCTCAAAGGTAAGAGACTATTCTAGAGAAGTGTCCCTATACACCTGTCTTCTCTTCAGATTCCCCTCTGATTCAGTAGGGTAATCATGTGATAAATAAGATCTGTTAAGAAAAATAGAAGGCCCTTAGCTTTCTTAGTCTGGAAAAAATAGACTAAGTGAAAGAAGCAGCACATAAAAACTGCAGTGCCATATGAAGCTCTTTAGAAGGAACACTGTTCAATTTTGTGAATAACTTTAGAAGTGAAAGAAAATAATTGCTTGATTTTCACTGACATAATTTACTATTATAAATTATTATGAAAAATATACTGGCTACATAGATAGTAAAGCACTGGAGTAGTCTTTCTAGGGAGGTTGTAGGACAGCTTTCAGGAAGGTTTAGAAGAATAAGACAGACAAACATTTGTAGAATATAGTTGATCATTCTTCTTTTCGGGAAAACTGATTAGACCATTCTTCCATCTTCATTTCTATTTTATGACTACAATTTCCACCAGAGAAGATGAAAAAAAAAAATGTATTTCAATAAAAGGTGCATCCTTAATTAAAAAACACTTCAAAGTTAATTAAATTAATTAAGTAAAGGTTTGAGACAACACATATGGTTCTTCATTCTTTCAAGGGATGTGATGAACAGAACTGAAGGTTTTATAAGAAAAATGTTCTGTCACTTTTCTATCATTTAAAATCTATTAGATAGGAAGAGAAAGGAAGCCTGTGTGATGGAAAATTAAGTATAAGCATAGAACTGAGCCTCAGTGGATGAGTATTAACAGAAGGTCATCTCTCGAAAAAAAGACAGAATGAGCCCATATATAAACTTCTGTTATCTTGTACAAAGTCAGTTTTGTGGATAAATATAGCATACTTCAGACTCCGGAACTACCCAGGCAGTTGAAAAGCACTCCAAACAATGACAAAAAGTTAAGCAAGAAAGCAGTTTTTCAGCATTAATCAAATCTATTTTTTTAATGAGAGGAAACAAAGAAATACCCTTTTTTTTTTCAGCAAGATGCTAAGTTCAAACCTTCCATTTTCTTTAGAATAAAGCTTCAAAAGGAGGCAATGTGAGGTCCCTGCAGAAGAAGCATTGTTCTCTTTTCAGAGTGGGAATAGATGCACTTCCACAGCTTCCTCCTGTCACCAGATTGTTATCAGAATGTTTGCCCATTAGCGGAATCCCTCTTTATTTTCCCCCTTAATATCACTTTTTCTTCTCTGTATGGAGTGGGATGAGAGATCAGGATCTGACTTCCTCTGGTGATTGCTGCTGTAGCAGACTAGTGAAGCATGATACCAAGGTATGTTAAATCACTATTTTTATCCTGTTTATCCTTGATAACTCTTTTCCAAAAGGATGCAGTGCAAAGGAAAAAATGTACAAAATTAACTTTTATGAGGAGTAATTCTCTTTCTCATCACCACTGGGTAGGTATTAGAGTTTCCAAATCACTAACCTAAAAGTAGAAATTGGTGAGAGCTAAACCACATACACACAAAAGATAACTGAGCAGATTAATATGTACACCAATGAAATCTAGGTCAGGCTTAATAACCTTCAAATTGCAGCTGACACAATGAATATTAAGCTAGTCAACCATAAGGGATGCCTTCATGAAGCCAAACTAATTTAGTTTTTTTAGAAGAAAATTCATTTACAACATACTGATGTTTATGTGATTTTGCCCTGTACAAATGTGTTTTACCATTTCTAGCAAATTCGTCACAGATAATTAACAGTGGATCTCTAGCAGCAATATTTGTAAATACTGTAAGAATCTATCAAGAAGGCCTAAGTTAGGTATATTTTCCAGCACATATTTTTACAAAAAGATGGTGAAAGGAAGAATGAAAGGAAGAAAAGTAATTGCTTTCCCTCTAAAATGTAATTGGAAGAGGAATTCTAGTAAATTGAGAGTTAGAGAGAATTATCTTCTGAAAGTACTATTGAGTAAAATTTCTAACAGAAAACTAATAAAAAAAAGTTCTTGGTTAACAATTTTCTAAATTTAATACATTTTAATCACGTTTTCTTTATACTGTGAAAACAATATATTTATTTTCTGATATATATATTTATATATACAATACTCCATTAAAAAATAACAAAAGTAAAATGTAGCACTAAGCAGCATTGAACTTGTTCTGGGAGGAGAACTGGCTTGATACTGCGATTTACACAGTTCAGTCATAACCATGTTACAAAATTTGTTGGAAAAGGACACAGAAAGATGATGACTAGTCTTCTCTATGCTGGTGCCTTGCATGATACAGTAAATATTCAACAAACATAATACCTGAGAAAAAGTCAACATCGCTTTGAACAGTAATTACTCAAACCCAGATACCTGAGCCTTATGGCAACACATCCCAATCTTGGATTTCTACTTTGCATTTTTTACCCCAATGGACTATGTCCTCACCTCTGATAATTTTAGTAGATATTTCATAGAATTGTTCATTCTCACAGGATACCATGTCTGCTCCTCAAATATTTCTCTACCTACGGGGATGGGCAATCTGCGGTAGCTGACCCTGCCTGGACAGAGAAGCTGGACTAGATGATCTTGAGTGGTCCTTTCCTACCTCAGCCATCATCGTGATTCTGTGACAATCCAGTTCTATGAGCTTGTGAATGGGCTCAGAAGAGATTTGTTAAAAATACTGAGATTAGAAAAAATGTCCCATTCTCTGCTTCCCTTAAAAAACAGACAGAAGACATGCTATTGTTCCAACCATATTCCCTCTTCTCCTCCCCTAGGAATTTTAGGAAAAGGAAATCATATTAAACAAAAAAAATCAACAAAAAATCCCCTGTTCAAAATGGATTAAAGCCTCATTAAGTAGCAACCAGGACTGATGTTTTCAGACAGTATGACTTATGAATTTTGTTTGCTTTGTGCTGTACACCAGCAAACAAAAGAACTGCTCTGGAAACACTCCTTGGGGGAAAAAATGAATGCAGAATGAGTTCAATTTTAAGACTCTCAGGCTGCATTTAACAAAAAACTATGTAAAAATATTAGTTAATTTTCATTGCATCTTAATTGAAATAGTATGATGTAATTATTCATATTTACTGAAGGGTGTATGTTCTGCCCTACATTATCTTTCAATTGACTGATAAGTTTGAAAGTAAAGAATTTTCAGAAATCTTGTTAACTAAGGAAGTGGTTTCAGAAAAATATCTGGGTTTTACATACAGGAATCTGCATCAGATCTATATGTTGTCTGGTATTCCAGCACTGCCTGTGAATTTGATAAAGGTAATGCTAGCTGTTTAAATATTTGGATGCTTTTTATACAGAAGGTGTTCTTATGCCATCCATAGACCATCTTTAAAATCAAAATATTGTCCTCAGCCTCTGTTCTAAATGTAATGCTAAATTAAACAAAATGTTAAATGACTACTTGTTTTCATTTTAAAATGACAAAAATAACACCTACTGTACAAGGAATAAATACTGTGTATCTTAATAGAAATAATTCATATGTGCATATGCAGTATATTAAAATCGTATACTTTGACTTGAACACCACATGTGTCTTCTGTAATGTGAACATAAGCAGTCAGTATTCTCTTTTGGAAGACTGATCAAAGAAATGGCCATCAAAAGGGATATTTGCTATTTAGAATCCAATTTATCTGGCCATTAACATACAAAAATTCTGCTTAAAAAGATCCCTGAAGCTACCTTTAATTCTGCTTATTCTGACAACTCTGATATTCTTTACCAGAAATATTGTCTTCATCTTATAAGCCAACAATTAAATACAAAAATGGTATTGTCATCATCTCATGCAAAATGTATATAGTCATTTGAAAAAGTCTAAGAAACTGGTGACGTGATTCACATACATATGCTGGTGACATAATTAATCTCTTTCTACCTTGTACAATTAGGCTGGATCTACATTATTTCTGAGAGATAATCATCTATCCTCTCTTAAAAACCTCTATGTATTCCTGTTCTGGGAAGGTTAAACTTCTTTCTATAAACAACTACCTTGAAAGATTGTATGAGGTTTGAAACAGGTTTAAACAGGTACCTGAAAGAGTAATTATAAAGGGACTAAGTAGACAGCTGCTAGAAATTATACAAGGAAATACAGTTGGAATTCCATAGATTATAGTGAGGATTTTTTTTTTTTTTGTTAAGAAATGCTGCAATAATAAACAGGTATCTGTACAGTGTTTGATGGACAGCTTTTCTGTGAAGTAGAAGAATTCACAAAGATTTTATATTTTGCATATGTAAACATCACGATTATATGTCTAATTAGGCATGCAACCATGCTTTTAAACTATAACAGGTGATACCTAACAGCAAGAGAATAGTTGCATATTTAAATAACAGCCGAGCGAGAACTGGATGAGCCAGAGGCACCGGCATCTATTTAAATATGCTATGCCATTTTCAACATAATTAGTTATCTAATTGCAAACCCAAACTTAGTCAATGCATTTGCACATATAATTAATTACAGTTTGTTTAAAAGCACTTCATTTGTAGTGCTTTATTCTTCATTTCCTGCAAATCACATTACCAAAGGATAGATTTGATTTTCAAAAAACAACAGAGACAAATAGATCAAATGAAGAAAGGTACTAAAGAAAAGAAAGCGCTATACGATAATATACCATTAGTGCTATCTAGAATTTCAGAAAAACACTTTTTTGTTTGTTTCTGAAACTATTTTAACTATTTCCAGCTGCAATATATCTAAATTCTAACAGTTATGTGTTAAAAGACTCTTTGAACTTTCTATATGAACAGAGCATCAGCTATATAGGTCAGATTAATGTTGTAAATTTCATGCAGGCAGGTAATTATGATCAAATAAAGCCTTTATTGCTATTTATTATACTAGCCTCTAGAATCGCTACCAAAGATCTGGAATTACTATGACAGCTTTTCTATCATTATGTCCCAAGAGGTTTACAATCAAAGTTGCACTGGATGGAAATCGGTATACAGGCATACAAAGACACAATGAGATCACCACCAAGAGCAATACAAAAGCATCTTTTGTAAAGCTGCAAATATTACAAATATTGCCACAAGCAGCTAAACAGATAGATTTACAGAGGTTTACCTTTGTTTGTTTGTTTGGGTTTTTTTTGTGTATGTGTGGTTTGTTTGTTTGTTTGTTTGTTTTGTGGGAAACATCAAAGAAACTAGGCAGTATTTACTTGAATTATTAAATTAGTGGTCAGAGGAAGTTCTTCCTGAGGCTGAGAAGAGGCAGATGCTAAGTTCTGTATACTACAAGACAAAGCAGAAAATAATAAAGAACTGAAAATGAAGAAAGAACCGAGTCTTCAGAATTATGATTTCCAACTCGTGCATGGCAAGATGATTTATGGGTGGACCCAAAGAAAAAGAAATGGCAAGACAAATCTATAAGCAAGAAGAGTCCCAAAGTCCCCTCTCTAACACTCCCACCCCCTCCCCCCCAAAAAACCTGTATTTGCATTTGTAAAGACCAGAGAAGTCAGAGCTACAGTAATCAAGACTAAAGATACTCAGCCTTTACTAGACCACTAGGCATGGATACCACTTCTGAAAAGACACAGAATCCACATATATTTTAGAGCTATGAAATGTTCTTTATGATAAGAGCCTAGAAGGCGTAATTGCAGCCTGATATGAGGACTGACAAAATCCTGCAGTGGATTTTGGCTTGAGCTGAAACATAAGCAGTGACAGTGTGACACACCCTGAGTAAGGAAACAGCAAGACCAGCCGGGGTGTAGGGAGAATAAGAGCCCTGGAATATAGGTGGAATGGGAGCTGCTGATTGCACATCCACAGGAAGGTGTCCAGGAGGCAGACTAAGATTTCATTTTGGACAGCTGGAAGCAGATCTAGAGTAAAGATAATTCTGTCTTGCAGTTACATGAATGATCTCACCTAAGGTAAACTTAATGATGGTGACAGCACAATATATACCCAGAACCCTGGACATATGTTCAAGAAAATAACTTACGCAGGTTATCAGGTCACAACTTAAACCTGATTCAGTGAAGAGGGAAAAAAAAAAATAACAAAAACTAAAAAACCCTTGGATTTTATACTAGACTTAAGCTTTGAATGGAAGGAAGAAAATAAACTGTAGCTGATAGATCAAGGAAGATAAGACCAGAATAATGGTCTTCAAATTTGGCTAGGAAGACATTGGTGA
Source organism: Podiceps cristatus (assembly GCA_000699545.1). Classification (NCBI taxonomy): domain Eukaryota; kingdom Metazoa; phylum Chordata; class Aves; order Podicipediformes; family Podicipedidae; genus Podiceps; species Podiceps cristatus. The sequence continues at coordinate 19,103 of JMFS01036363.1, forward strand.
GAAACGTTTCAGATGAATGGGCAAATCAGACTGAAGGTGCCTATGACAGAAGAGTAGGCCAGGAACATGAAACACTGATCATAAAAAACCAGCCAAACAGACAAAAATCCCACACAAACATTCAGTTATTTTATAGATGGAAAAAGAGAGTAAGAAAATGAGACACATGCTAAAAAGACAATTGGAATCAAGGACAAGTTTCTTTAAGACAGGCAAGAATAATGAGTCAGAGTGAGGTTAAAGAGACAGATAAACAGGATTAAAAAAAATCAAAAGATTAAATAAAAGAGGATAAAGAATAAAAATTCACAAAAGAGCAGAGAGGACTTTCCCATTAACACTATTACTTATTATAATGATTATTGTCCTGAAGGAATTTTCCCTGGGCTCCTCCTGCAACAGCATCCAGGACAAAGGAAGAAAAGGGGCAGTGCCCAAGGAAACAACTAGACTGCAAAATCTCTGTCTAGAGAAACAGAGGGAAAGTAAGAGAGAAGCAGGTTCAGAAAAAAGTTCAAATAGCTTAAATTTTTCTCCCTCTTGCCTGGAGAAGTGCTTTTCATCTATGCATGTAAGGCACTGAAACTCTTCTAAATAGCTGTGATCCCTCCTCCTCCTCCTCCCAGGCAGGAATAGAAAATAAAATTTATTGGCTCCAGCAGAATTTAATTCCATTCTAGCTCATCATTTTGACTGTAGTAGTTGGTGCAGCTTTGTCTCCAATGAGACTGGACTCCTTTTGAACTCTCTTTAAAATAGCACTGATAGCAGTAGAGAAGCCTGCTCTTCCAGTCATGGGTACCACCAGGCAACCGTGAACACAATTTTATGTACATACATATACACACATATATAAAATTATATACATGTAATTATACACATGTAAAAGCATACCTAATAATACAATAAATATATTTTATATTTACACCCTGAATATATGTCTCCATGTATATATATACTTTTATACCCGAAAATCTCTGTATGTTTTGAGGGCCAAATAAATAAGGGGAATTGGAATTTAAGTTAGTAACTTGCTTACCAAGATTATATCCAGACCCTCTTCAAATGACTATCTCTGCATTGCCAACTGCAGTCACTGAAAATGGATGGAAATTTCTTAAAGAACTATGACATTTTGAAAGGCAGTGATTGGGGAAAGAAATTTCCTTATACTTGAGCCTTCTGGTTTCAGTTGATTACTTTACTATGGGAGCGTATAACTAATGCAGCTCTGTATCTTCAGGTTTCAGTTTCCTCTGTGGTACACAGTATTTTAAGTTCTGGTCTTTGAGCTAGCCCATTAGTCTATTAAAATTAAGATATTCAGCCTGTTGCCAAACTGTAGGTCTCAGGAACACTTCATGGCTTCCAGATCACCCTGGTCCAACCTAGTCCTATGTTAGTACAAGACCCACAAGTACATCCTATTGTCTCCTTCCTTTCTTCCCTTGAAAAGAAAAACCAAATATAGAGAGGCTAGAAAGGAGGAACAGCATGAGCTACCCCGAAGCAAAGACAAAGGGTACATTATGGTATGTACATGCTATGTTGATTAGACACCATTTATTTTCTAACTCTATATACATTTCCAGAGCCCTGAAGATTTTAATGGAGTCATGAGTTTCTGCCTAGAGAAGAATTTTTATGTCAAGTCATCTTGAAAATACAGTCATAAGCAATACATCCGCATTTTGTTTTCTCATCCCAAAAATGACATAGGATGGGACTAATCTCTCCACATTAAATGTCTATTCTATAGCCATTCACAGTTAATCTAACAAACAAAAGTCTAATGAAATTTAATCATCTCTTCAAAAGTTTGTTTAATCTGTTACTACAATCTTCCAGTGGCAAAAATAACACAATTTTCTTTCATAAAACAATATGTAGTACATACAATCTTTTATTTATCAAATTATTCCTAATATTTCATGTATAACTCTTAATAGTTTAATCCAGTCACTTCTTCTAATCTCGCTTGTTTTCTAAAGATATGGGGAGTAGTTAATCATGTCAATCATGTAGCAAACTTTTACATATTGAAAATTGTTATCAGATCTCTATCAATCTTATATTTTCTAACTGTTCATGTTCCTTCAGCCTTCTCTCATCTATCCACCTTTTAGGTGCACTCAAAAATCAACTCACTGTTCTTGCTGAGGCTTCTCCATTTCTGTACTGAACAGAGTAATTATCTAATATGTCCTAAAATGATGGTTCTGTTAAGTAATTAAATTTAGTTTCTGTAAAACTATCATATTCCTGCTTGTTATTCACTCTGTGTTGCACAAATTCCCCCCCCACTCCAATCCCTTTTCTTTTCTAACAATTCCTAGCCAATTACATTATACCTTGCAATTTTCACGACAATGTGATGACAAGAACAATGCCTTTCTGTGAAGTAAAAAGCACATGACAAACTACCTCACCATGTCTGTCAGACTACCTACACTGATGAATCAGTACAGGAAAGACACAGTCTACTCTGAATTTACATTTCTTTGCTTGTTTGTTTGAAGAGAAGCTGGATTCTTTGACTGGATTTATTTTTTTTTTTTTTTTTTTTTTAAGGAGATTCCTTAGGGAACAAAATTGCTCTATTCCATGCTACAGACTGGGGAAAAAATATATTCTTACTTTTTATATTGTCAGATACTATTATACTTTGTTTTGTTTTGAATACCAACTCATTTGGATTGTATTGAATTTAGCATTTCCTATTCCAAGAGGTTTACTGATAATATATATGCATGGCAAGGAAAATAAGCTTTAGCTTATACTGATGTCAGTGCCTAGGTTCGTCAGCCTACTGACAAAAAGTCCCCTAGTTTGGGGATCAAATCTACTTAATGTTCCCAGTGCAAAATCTTGCATCTGCATATTTCATTTAGACAAACAATGCATGAAATCACTTACAGATTGGCAGTTCCCTATCAACTTGCATCTGGGAAGACTGATTTACATGGATTACACCAACAAATATATGGAATATATCAGAGTCATACAAAGTAAGACTGATTAGTTCTTACCAAAATACAGGTGGTTGAGAGATGTGTGGAACTAAAAGTTTCTCCAGTACCTTTGGTCAAATATGTTATTATCTTAGGCTATAGCATATTAGACATTAATAACAACACTAAGTCACTTCTAGAAGTCAGTAGACACTGTTGGAAGACCAATCTCAGACAGATATTACTACTAGCCTCTTAAATACACATTTTATCTCCCCGTACAATGCAGTGTATTCTCAGGAAAAAACCCGTAGCTCTAAATGAAGTGAAATAAACATAAATTAACTACTTAACATATACTTTCCCCAGGCTAGAAACTCTAGAACTCTCCTGTTTAATTTATTTTTGTGCAGTTCCACTGCAATAAATTGAGAAGACGTGTAAAAAAATTACTTAACATGTATATTATATCAGGGAAGAGTCACCGATGTATTTGTAGATTTGCTACCAGGGTTTTTAAGATTATTGCTCAACATTTTTTTACAGCAATGACCACAGAAAATAGAAGGTGTTTTAAGACCAGTTATGAATTATTTACAGCTATATAAATTGTACATTATACAAACACATATTCAGTAACATATCAAAATCCTGAAACTACTGTTTCATAATACCTATATAAGTCAAAGTATGTTGTCAAAACTCAAAATTCTATTTGCAATTGCTTCTGCTACAGGCATTGCCCAGAAGATGTAATACAGTGGTTGTGGAGATGTTCCATACTGTGACAGATCTCCAGAGCCTCTTCCAAGGAAGAGCAGGAAAATGACATCTGGACCTATTATTTTTAGTGAGTTGTGGAAATGTGTCAGGTATTCAGTCCCTCTTACTGTCATTGTTGTTGAGCTTTTCCATTTTCACGAGGACAAAATTACAAGTACTGTTGCTAGGAGCAGAGAAGAAACTGTGTTTGCAACAGGACTGAGAAAACAACAGTACATTTTTTTCACTTAGATTTTACTAACTGGATGAAGTACTTTCTTAATTTTTTTGTGTCTCAGAATAGCTTTATGTCAGTATAATGTGTGTCATCATTTCTAACGTAACCGGGCCATAATTTTTAAAAGCCAAAAGTGAGATTTTTCAAACCTGCACTGACACGCCTTAATCAAATAACCTATGAAAGCTTGGCCAATGACACCTCTCTTTCATGTACTTATTCAGTAAGTGTCATTCAGAAATTCCAGTGCTTACCGTAATACAGAAATCTGATCCACAATTCACTCAACACAATGGAAAGATTTCCATTGATGTAAGTGATTTCAGATCAGGTTTTGGTTAATGTTTATATTAACAGCCATGAGAGGTACCCTTAGATATGTTATACTCCTTGGTTTCCTGTGGTCTCCTGCACATAAACACATTTTTATTTTGCAGAGATTCTTTTCAGAGAAGATACTGATGACAATGGCACTGAAGAGCTCTAAAGATTTTTGTTACGTGTTTTGTTTTCTAGAATTGACAAATAAAAGGAAGAGCTAATTATTGCTTTGCTGAAATTGGAAGAAACTGTCTTCTGCAAAACTAGACAGCTTTTTTGGTTTCATAACTTTGTGGGTCAGAGTACTTGTTATAAAAAATCCTGATCAGGTGATCAGAAATCCACTGAAGGTTTTGAAATCTAAAAAAGAAAAAAAAATCAACATCACGTGAAAATCTGTGTGATTGCTACTATTAAAAAAGCTTGGAGAGAATTACAAAAGATTATGAATTTTCTATCAGCCAATGTTCTCAGGAATTCTCATTAGCTTTAACGCACTTTATATATTGCAACTTAACAATAATTTCTTGGTATTTATGTCTATATACATTTAGCTTTCTTTTGGTGAAGGGTCTCCTTCATTTTGACAGTCTGAATGTCTGGGTTGCAGCACAGTCAGAGTTTCATGCCAATGCAGTTCGTAACTGGATTTTGTGTGTCTGAAATCAGCTGGTTTTAAACTTACCCAGGGCTTTGATCTGCTGTAGCAAATTATGTGATACTAATGGGATTCTGATATTATGCTGATGTGAGTATGGTTTTGTGACTCTCATAGTCAAGACTTAAAGAAATTTTAAAACAACATTAAAAGTAACCGACGGTGATTTGGTCAGAAATTGATACTCATTTTATTTTAAATATCCAAAGATGAGTATAATGAGAACACAGCTGAGATGGAGTGGAGATACATCTGTGTGAAACCGGAACCCCATTCTGTTTTGGAAACGTGATTTCTTTTGTGAAGCTCCAATTTGAACCACAAGTTTTATTTTGGAATTTGAGATTCATGCTGTATTGCATCTTCCATTGGAGACTACAGACTCCATTCAATAATAAGATTTTTATACCTAACTTAATTACAGTATCTGAAAAGCTGACAGGGAATAAACATGACTAATGATTCTGATTATCTCTCAACTGCTGACCTATCCAACAATCTCTCTGCACAGAACCTTGCAGAGTGATCACAATTGATGATGTTTACATGTCTGACATTAGAAATAACTATTGTAGCAAATCACACTTCTATCTGTGCAATACTTTAAAACTGAGGTAAAAACTGAAAATAAAATAACTAAGTTCAATTTAATTTGAATTTAAGGAGCAATTTCTGGCAAACTTCTCATTTTCAGAATAAGTGAAACAGTTCATTCTCTCTGCAAATCTACAGGGATGTAAATCTGTTTGCAGAGATGTCCTGTTCATGACAATATCTCTGTTGTATAACTATACCAAACAAAACCCAACAAGAGGGAAAGCAAAATAATTTAAGTTGTTCAACTTAATTTGTTTTCAATTTTGCATTTATTGCCAGCTGCTGTGACCTTGAGATGGAAAGTTTCAGGTACCTGAGAACACCAGTTTAGCAATCTTTCCTTGTTTTAAGAGACATGAAGTTTATTCCTCCAATCTGGTTCTATTTAATCTAAGCAGAATTTGTCTCCAGTGAGTAACGGATGTTTTTAATTTCTTGTAATTAAAGTCAGTGTGTTTAAGCATATATTATACACTTAATTTATATTTAGACTGAAAGCTTCAGTTGCTTGTAAAGTGACAACACAGAATCTAGATTTGAATAGCTGAATCATTATTCATTTCAATCTATTTTTCAGCTCTATTCTCAGCAGACCTGTCTCATACCTCTTGATTCTTGACAAACTTAGCAGTGTTTTTTTTCTCATTCATATATTCATCACGTGCATATTTATAAAGATACATTTATATGACTACATATATGTATTCTATATCCAAATTGAAAATCCATGTATACTATAAAAAATATTTGGAAGGGTTTATAAACTTAGCAAAAATAGTGCCTTATCACTTTCTGTCTTTACTGTAGGGTGTCACAGCCAGTGCTCTATACAGATTTCTTCTCCAGAACAAAAAGCTGTCCCAGCAATCATATGTTAAATAATATCTACAAGACAATTACACTGGAAGCTGGTCACACACCTTCACATCAGGGATAGTCTTCTATTATTGACCATTCTTCAAACATTAACCAGTGAGGATACTTGGCAGACAAGGAATGACTCAAAGTTTTCACTCATTGATGTTAAAGGCATACTCCTTATACTCCAAAGATGTACACCATCCTTAAAGGTAATTTCACGTGCTTATAAGAAAATTCAAAGAATAATTTCTATATGGTAAATGACTTAAAGCCCCAAAAGGTTGTTGGATGTTTGCCAGAACTTCAGCATAGTATTTTTAATTGCTTCTCATGAACCATCTAGTTTGTTATGAAGAGTGACTCGTGTGCCTACACATAAGTGACCGGTACTATTTTAGGTAGTGTGCTGAGACATCTTCATGACAAGGGCAGCTATAACACAATGCTCAAGAGAATTGTGCCTTTCTGAAACTGTAGCTTATAAGACCAGACAGGATAACTAGGACATCTAAAATGCCACTAGACAGGTATGTTTAAGCAACAGAATCCCATCTATAAAGCCAGTAAAACTTGCCATTTTCCTTTGGAAATTAAAGGTTGTACAGGAAGACTTTTTTTAATTCATCACTCAACTTTCAATGGTTTATTACAAAAGATCTTGGATTCAAAAATTTCAAATACAAATGATGTGATTTTCTTTCAGCTCTGAATACACAACCTGGAAAGTGCTCAGAGCAGGAAACACTTTATTTCAACACCTAAAGAAGTTGCCACTAAGAGAAGAAGGTAAAAAACATCCTTCAGCGACATATGCTAATCTCTTGCCCTTGTTCTGGCAACAAGTCAGCATCTAACAGTTAAGTACAGCAGAACAATTGAACAGCTAAAAGATGAAACCACCAGAAACTTCCTGAACTCTGGTGAAAGACAACGGAGGGCCAAAAGGCAGATGTCCAACACATCTTGGCATGGTCAAAATGATCTTCACATGCCTGTGTATGACAGGATAGTGTATACAGATCTGTAAATATTTCTAAAAGGCTCCTCAAAATCTGTTACGTACATCAAAGGATACACAAGAACAGAACACAATTGCCTACGCAGAGGCTCTTACAGACTGACTTTAGCACCGGTACAAAGACGTATAGAGGATACGTGAGAACGGGGGGGGGGAGAACAGAAACATAATTTCCTAAAATGTTCCCTAAAATTGAAAGAAAAGAAGGGGGTGGGGGGTATAGGATGAGTTACAGTGCACTGCACCACACTAGCCAATTAACTGTTGATGCAGGTATTTCTACTGTAAACTATTAGTTCTGTCCATGCAGAATTTTTGACTCTTCACATTAAATAATGAGTCTCAAATTACCTATGGAATGTTGTGGCTTTTCTTTTCATCCTCATCATCAAAATTCACATTACCCACAGAGAAATGAAAGACACAGCTGTTGCCCTGTGCTGTAAGGTTTGTAACATTAGGGGCTTTCCCTTTACAGCCCTGTAACCTTTCACTTGTAGCACTGAAGTCTGCTTTTGACTTTGTAGTCTTTCACTAACATACCCCAAGGCTGCTGCGGCAATACTTTTACCTTGTACTCCCAAACGCTCTTGTCCTCATGGCCTTGTGTCATCGAATTGCAAGACTTCGATATATTTCTGATGTTGGGTTTCTTGTGGGAATGGGTTATGACTGATGTTGTAGTTACCCTTTCTCCTCCTGCCCCTCTTTCACCTCTCACTTCATAGATTTTGGTTCATCCGCCCCTGATCACTGTGCTGCAGTCAGCATCATCAGGACTAATGTGTCAGAGAAATCAGCTGGGATACCAAGCTGGTCCTGCTATAACTGTATAGTCACTGTGGGAAGTGTTCAGGGGAATATCTGTGGCACTGGAGAAAGTGGTGGGAAAAGGAGTCCTGCCTGGAGCTATCCCAGTCTCTTCCTTTCTGGCTGGCTGCTGGCATAGCTTTCTCTTCTGTTTCTTTGTCTCACTCTCTGTTGTTTGTTTATTTTTAATTTTCAAAGAAAGGTTTGTTTTTTGTTTTTTGGTGTTTTTTTTCATTATGAATATGTACACCAACAGCTATGGACCTCCCAGGTAAGCCTGTCTGCTCAGCCTTGGAGCAACATAGAGAATACTCCAGATTTTAAGAAGCCTTCTAGAAAAGTCAGTAGACAGCTATATAGCATTCATGATATATCTGTTATTTTTGCCCATGTTTGGATAATCTCAAGCATGAATGCTGGAAAGAAGATTAAGGATCATGCTAATTATAACAATGAAACAGTTTAAGTCTATGTGGCCCACCCAAAAGTAAAGTAATTATGAAAAATTCAATATTAACTGTATTTTTATATTGTCTATAAAAACCAAAAGGAGTATTTGAATTGACAGGGAGAAACAGTTCAGTTAGAAAGTCCTCAGGCATTTGTTATTACTTCAAAAATTGACCCAAATTTTCAGATTCTATGTAGTAGAAATCCCAAAAGAACATATCTAAAGCTGATCAAACTGAGCCTGTTCAAACACCATCAATATTTCCCAGCAGAAGACAAGAATTAGGGATCTTTTGGTAATCTGTCATGAAAAAAGCTTTCTTTAATGTCATGGTTTAACCCTGAAGGGTAACCAGACCACACAGCTGCTCGCTCTCTCCTCCCCCTCCCCGGTGGAGTGAGGAGGATAATTGAAGAGAGAGAGAGAGAGCTCATGGGTTGAGATATTCACCAGGACAGCAAAGAAAAAGATAAAAATATTTAATAATAATCATAATGTGTAAGGATAATAGAATATATAAAATGAAAGATGCACAATTTCTCACCACCCAACAACCAATACAGCCCGCCCCAAGCAGTAGTCAAGGAGCAGGGATATTCCCCCACAGCCATCCCAGAACAGCAAGTTCCAGAGAGAGCGAGTGAGGAAACAAACAGCCGAACAAATGAATGAACAGGCCTGAAAGGAAAAAACCCAAACAAACAAACAAAAAACCCCCCACAAAAATAAGGTAACAAGAAGGGAACATGAACAGAAGAAGAACTGAACAAAGAACAAGAAGAAGAGGGGCAATGGCGGACCCTCACTTACCCCGGCCATGCCGTCTATGGCATGGAACACTCTCTTTGGCCAGTTTGGATCAACTCTTCTGGCTGTGCCCTCCCAAGTGTTTGCACCTGCACATCAGCAAAGCTTGGGAAACAGCAACCAACAACAACAGCAGCGTACTATCACCATTTTTCACATACTAAATCCAAAACACAGGAGCTGCTGAAGACAAAACTAATTCCATCCTGGCTCAAACCAGGACATTTCTAGAAATACAGAAACTTGATCAAAGAAGCAACATCCTAACAGGTTTATTGCATCTCTCAAATAATTCAAAATATTCAAGATCTTTTTGAGGAAATATAGAAGGAAATAGTGAAAAAATATAGAAGCACAAACAAACACTGCAGCCAACAAGTGTTTTCAACTTAACTATCTAAATCTGACAATGTAAAAATATGTAGTTGAATTCTGTATTCATATGGAAGGAAACATAGCAGCTCACTAATTCCCTTAACTGCCTTCTATACATATGACAAAATTTAGCCCTCTTCTATCCCATGTGAGGGAGTTCTTGATAGAGACCAGCAAGCGCTCCGTATTAACCTCCGTCTCCTTGAAAAGACACTAGAATTAACATCAGCTGAATAAAACTTACAGGAATGAAAAACATTCTAGTACTTAAAAATTCCTTATGTCATTTTTGCCCTTTTATTTTCATAAATTGGGCTCAAAGAGTTAATTGTGCTGAAATAAACATCAGCATAATGCCTAAGGATATAATTTTTTACCTGGCTACGGAGTGTTGGCAGCATAGATGCTGAACCTAAACTGTGGAATAACTCATTAGGAAATATGCAATATCTGCGGCAAGATTTACTACAAATATGCTTGAAGTGTTTTTAAAAATTAATATTATGCTGCTATGCTTTGCTTAATTAGCTTTCTTCTTCATTTACAAAGCATATCTGTCTGGTTTATGAACTTAGTCTCTATTCTCCATTCCTGAAAACCTGTTTAATTAAAGTTTTTACTACTGCATAAGCTTTAGAACCAGTAAAATGACTATTATTACTAGAAATCTAAATCCTTCTTTTAAACATGATCATACATACATATACTGTATCGGAAATATGACAAGACATGCTCCATAATACTCCTGAATAGACACACGATACAGCTACTTTTAATTATACATGCCATCCATTTCCACTATGTTGCATGTAGGCAATTTGGGGTTTTTTGCACAGAAAGTTGCACTAGCAGAGGAACTGTGATTAATTTAGCCAATCACCAAGTCAGTCCCCTGAAATCCATTAAAGGTCACCTTCCTTTTTTAGGTACGTACCTATTTCTAATCTCTTCATTGATTTCCTCATCCATTATTCTCTTCTATCTATCTCTTTTAGAGGTCTATCACTTATTAGACTCCTACCTCTACTAGTAGGGCACTATGCTTTGGCTTTCAATTACAGCAAATCCTATCACAATCTTTTTCAGCATTTATCACTTGCTTGCCTTCATGCTATAATAAATGATTAAATACTAATTTATTTTTGCTATATATACAAAATTGAAACCTAGTCATTAGAAATGCTATCTGGGATATACCTAAAGTTATAGAAATACATGACATACAGTTTATCATAATATATTTTTGGCTGCATATTAAAAAACTTGTGGCATAATGGTCAGCAGGTCAAAATTATTGTGCAATCACTGCCAACAGACTACAGTAAAGCAGAAAATATTTTGGCTCCCCTGTGCACAGATGCTGGAGACCCTGCTTAATGACTTATTACCCATTATACCCAAAATACACTACAGTTTCATCACACAATTTACTCCACAGAAGCAGAATGTCAACAATAGTCAGTTCTATAATAATGAAAAAAGATAATAGTAATTTTCCCTCCTATTCTCATTTGAATCTCATAACCACTGTGGTGATCAATTTCAAAACCTTATTAGTTCTGCTACTGCGAACTATTCAGGCCCTCATTTCAAGATCAGTTTGCAGCACAAAACTATGGAGGCAATATTTTTAAATGAACAATTTACAATTAATAGTTCTGCCAACATATATTGCAAGCTTTACATAATAGCAAACATAATAATTTCAAAATTTTCAAATTAAAACATGGGTGATTATTGTGTATGTCTGACAAACAGTGCTATAAAATACGCACTGGCACTAAAAAACTGTCAGGCTGTAAATCTAATGAAGAAAAGAAGCAAGCAAATAAGAAACTTTACACTATTCTTCTATTTTTTTTTTTTTAAAAAAAAAAGACATAAAGCATCCTCAGTACATTCTGTGTAGAATTCTGTATTCATTACTCCACTCAATAAAAAATATGAAATGTATAAAATCAATTATAAATCTTTGAAGAGGTGACATTTTTTGTATTCTTCACATATGTTCTTATCCCCAAAAATGTTTTCTTTACATATGCTCTTATCCAAAAAAAATGTTTTAACCAGATTTTTATTTAGACTAAATTGGCCTATTTCCCTTAACGTTAACAGAGCTAAGATGGCTCATAGCAGCTGAGACTCTGATCCTATGAGAGTATGTTCAGATGATCACAAATGACGGTGTCGGTGCATTTTAAGAAGTTACTGTGCTTCAGCTGGAGTTGGTAAGCAGACATGTGGTCCCTGTCAGCTCACTGCAATGCCAAGTACATGGTGTTCACTTAAACTGCCTTCAGCACTTCCAAAAGGGAGCCCAGGTGAAAGCATTGGAAAAATGAGCATTTAGGAAGAACACTTCAGAGGTGATCTATGCTTTTTAAAATATTTTTTATATACAGCATCCAAAGTGATGCAACTACTGCTGTTTCCTACACGAGTGTAGATGGAAATTAATGTTCTTGATTAGACTGGAGTGGTATCATGCACGTGGTCATCTTACATGAATCACATGAGGGAGCAGTATCTCCAGCTAGGGGGGATGGAAGGAAGGACAGAAGAGTGTGCCTGCATGTGAAGAAATGAAAGGGGAGCAGAGAAAAGCAACACCTTTTAAAAACCACCAACTCAGTCACTTGCAGTTACCTGACCATTATTTGATTTGAAATGAACAGAGTGTCTGCTTAATTATTCCTTCAAATGAGACAAAGGGATTCAGACCAAAAAGAATTAAAAAAAAAAAAACAAAACAAAAAAACAAACACACACACACACACACACAAAAAGTCATCATTTGAGACTGTGAAGCCAGGATAATGATGCAGATAATGAAACAACCCCATCCTGAGACTACTTCACAAAATAGTTTTCTACTCATTATTTGGAGGTGGATACAACTCTTTCACCCTGTCACTGGCTGGGTTCAGCACCCTAAATAGAGAGGGGACTTTTGCACTGCTGTAAAATGAAATAACCAATAAGATTTATTTACATTATTCAGAGTAGAATTTTCTGTTTCAGCATGTTTTACTTCAATTTGCAAACATAAGAATATCCCCGATCTTAATACTGCTCAAGCTAATAAAAATTGTCCTTTCAATTTACAGGAAGAAAGTGCATGAATTACCAGGTTCTGAACCTTGTTTGCCTTCCAGTACACCTAGAAAAATCTGCTCCTGACAAATATATGAACTTATTGTTCTTTTTCTGGGATGAGTAACTCAGGGAGTTCAGTTAATGGCTGTTCTCCACACATCTTATATGAGCATAAGCCTACAACAACATCTTTCATCCTGACTTCCTCTTCTATAAAATGGGTTTAATACTATTTCCTTCCTCCAACTCCCATCTTTGTTCTTGTCACACTAGCAATACATATAGATGAGCATCAGAGTTGAATGGGAGCTCAACTTCCATCTAGAAATTACTTAAGCAGACATGTAAACATTCAGAAGACAAAGTCCTAAATTCCTTAGGACAAAGACCATTTTTACTAAAGACACCCTTATTATAATGCCTAAGCATGGACTTCGGTGCCAAATTTCAGACCACATTTGTGTCCATAGCTTAGAAAGTAAAAAGGAAACAATTTGTGAAAATTAATATATATGAAAGCATTTTATTAACTATTGGATTTTTTCAATGTTAGTACATTTGATTCACTTGCTGCTCACTTTTTTAAAATCTTCATAAAGACAACCTATTGAGCTTCCCATTGAGATGATTATACTTGTATGCATGTCTTTTCTAACCATCTGATGTCTTGGCAGCAAATGAGCTTTCAGTGAAACAGAAATCAAATGTGTTTCTTTAAAGAAAAATGCCTACAAAAGGCATGGTCTCTAAAATGAGATGAATACATTGCATTTGTTTAAGCTTCTAACAAAGATAAAATTCATCTAAATGTGATGTACCACATTTGAAAATTAGTATTTGGTATCATAGAATCATAGGACAGTTCAGGGTGGAAGGGCTCTCAGGAGGCCTACCAGGGCTACCAATATCAGGTGAGGTTGTTGAGGGCTTCATCCAGTCGGGTCTTGAACACCTCCAAGGACAGAGACCACAGCTCCTCTGGCAACTGTCTACTGCCTGACCATCATCATGGAGAAAATTCTTCTTCTATCCATTCCGAAGCTCTCTTGTTTCATGTTATTCCCATTACACTACTACTATGCTTGGCTTCACCTTCTTGCTAACGTCCTCATAGGTACTGTGGGCTTGCTGTTAGGTGACTCCAAAGCCTTCTCTTTTCCAGGCTGAACATGTCCCATTTCCTCAGCCTCTCGTGACAGGGCCAGTGATGCAGCCCCTGACCAGCTGGAAGGCTTCAGACCCTCTGCTGAACTTGTTCCAGATTTTTGATGTCTTTCCTGCCCAAAACTGGACACAGAGATCTATGTGTGGTCTATAACACAATGGTATTTTTCTTTTCTTAAAACAGCATTTGTATGTATCACAGCCCTGTTCATAATGTTTGTGTTCAAAACCTTTCAAAAAGCCTCAAAATCCTAGAAAATAATTTCATAGAAAATAAAGACCTGCCTATTAGTAGTATTATCCATTCTTACATTGGTCTCTACTAAGTGCCCAGCACATGGAAGCCAGTCAGAAGTAGCAGACTGGTGACCATAACTCTGCTGAATATTGGCACTGCAGAGAACTTCACCGTTGACCAACAGTGGAATAAAACAGCAAAAATTACATATTCTTAGGTGCTGATGTAAAAACAGCCCAGACAGGCCGTGATGCTTTTCCAACAGTACTTTTCCCAAGTCTTCTCCCAGATGTCTGTTCTCCATCCTTGTAATATTCAATGCTAAAGACATCAAGTGCTTGTCTGCTTCTTTTCTCTTAATTCTATAATATATATTACCTAAGATAGAATGTCACTTCACGGGGCTACAGCTAACGCTGGCAATAAGTGGCTGCAGATAGACTTCCTGCATATACTGGAGTATACTTCACAATAACCATGGGCTGCATAACTACAGGGATTTATTGAAAGCCATGAGAAATGTTACTCCAAGGTGCCTGCAGAGCATTTAAAAAACTTCCCTACTGTTTATTACTCTGGCAGATTAAAATAGTCTTCGAACACTACTGAGACTCGTTATGCACAGTGTTTACAGATATACCATCTTAAAAGTGATGCTGCTTTTTTGCATTTTAGAGTGCTGCTTCTCTAATTAAACCCAGAAAGAAAGAAAGAAAGAAAGAAAGAAAGAAAGAAAGAAAGAAAGAAAGAAAAAGAGAAAGAAAAAGAAAGAAAGAAGGAAGAAAAAAGAAAAAAAAAAAATTCTCCCTCCTGTAGAAGCAGCTGTCAGTTGTGCCTTGGTTCTGATGCACACTAATAGACAGTCGTTGAGTACGTATTGCAATTGCAATTGCATACTCAATTTTCAGTACTTTTGGGTTTAGTCTGAATAGTAACTCTGTGAAAACCAGTGTTATTGATGGTCTCTCTTTTATTGTCTCTTAGTGTCATCCAAATCAAGCCTCCTTACTTCAGAGGTAATAGGATATGTTGTTTCTTTTTTTATATATAAGCAAACATTGCAAATTCTGTGATATCTCAGAGGATCATATTACATTCTGTTTTTTCCTTTAATATTAAGAGTTCCAGGGGTCATATTGGGTCTATATTGCAACTCTGTTGCTTTAAGTGAATTTTGACAAATGAAACCAACTGAAGTATCAGAGAAATGGTATTGATGATACACACGATCTTATAGCAGTCTTACTGCTGCTATCTGTACTCTTAAGAAGAAAATATGTCTTTAAAATGTTATGGTTATTAAAGGAATGAAGACCTTACTGCATAGAGCAATGAGTAAATGCGGCTATAATATTAACAGTCAAACTTTCCAGTGTGGGAAAAAAGAAAAAAATTAGTATGGAAAACTACATCTTTTTATTTTTTCCTTTTTATATATTTTTGCCTTTCTGAAAAACCCAGTATTTTCTGAAAACAACAGATAGCACATTTATATATTTCTTTTCTGAAATTCAACTTTCTATTCTTATTCTATTTCACCACCACCTTCTTCAAACATTAGACAACCTAAATCTAATGCAAAGCAAAAACATTTCTCCATATTTTATAATGAGCATGAAGTATGTCAAATTCTAGAAATCCAGCTTTGCAGACCTTCATTATTGGGCCTAAAGATATATAGAACCTTAGAAATTCATTATGGATACAGAAAATCTCCATCCTGGGTTTGTCAGGTTGTTTTTATAGCTTAAAGATGCCGTACCAATATATATTCCCATCATTTGCATTTACAGAAATGGAGTCCAATCACGCAAGGACTCTGCATATGGAAATGGAATCAAAATCAATGGAAACTCTATTTAGGAGACTTGCAAGGGTACAATCAACACTGAAGAGTCACGACAGAGCAGTATAGCTGGAACCTAACAAACCATTCATTGGCTTAAAAAAATCCCATCAGAATGTAACAATAAGTAGTGCAAAACAAACTGCATAAATCCTATGAGATACGCATCCTGTGCACATGGCCACAAAACAAAAACATTTTGGAAGATTAGTGTTTCGTCTAAGGGGTAGTTTGACTGCTACTACATCCTTTAGATATATAAAGTACAAAGACAGAACAATATGAAGACTGCATTTAGTCAAAAGAAAAGATGTTCCAAAATCGGAATCTCTGAGACCCGTGCTGTGTCTCTGCAGTGTACAATCAGTTCTCATTTCTGTCAATCCCACTAGCGCTCTTGTCAATGTGGATCCCCACGCTCACGGATCTATACTCACAACCCAACAACAGAGACAGTGGACTTTGAGGAAGAAGGGAATAGGATACTGTCGTAAACCGACCCTGTGTATCATGATCAACTGTGATTCCTAGTCCTTCAATGTTTTTTACTGATAAAACATTCTTCTATTCTAACTTTGAGCCATTGCAAGCAGTACCTTATCACATCACCAGTACCTCTGAATAGTTACCAGAGGTCTTTGTGTGTATGTTGTGGGAGGGGAAGGGTGAAGAGGGAACCAGAAGACTTACTAAAGCACTTGTGAACATAAAACCATTTCTGTGTGATTAAATGGCAAAGATCTGGATGCAATTCCTGCCAGGTGGTTGGTTATCCTGAAGACGTTACCTAGAGAGCCATTCCCGTGCCACAACACCGATAAATCAGAATTTAGTTCAGTTTTTCTGAAGACTATTCTACCTCCTAGCGGCAGGCAGTAATTTTGTGGTATAATCTAACACAAGTCCTTAATGAAACAAATAGTAGCCACAATTATCTAACAGAAAATGGAATGTGTTTGTGGAAAAAAAAAAAAAAAAAAAAAAAAAAGCCCAAACCACAAACCAGTAAGATTGTCTTTTCAAACTGAAGGGATATGGGATGCTACCTACTCTCTGAGGAAAAAAAAAAAAAATGCAACCAAACACCTGCATGGAGAAGTGAACAGTTTGTTTGAGGCTGAAAGGTTCTCCAACACGTGGACAGAATTACCAGATTTTGGTTATATTTTAAAGTACTATCGGATCTTTGACTGAAAGAAATATAACAACCTCCATGAGTTTGACAAGAGGAGTACATGAAGTTATGCTGTGATTGCTGCATTTAATAGCTGCTGAAGGGCTTTATTTCTATTAATTCTCTACTCATTTTTTGAACCCCTTGGTATCTCTGTCCTTCTTAACATCCCGTGGCAAGAGTTTCTGCAATTTAATGATGGACTTCATAGTAAAAGCTGAAAAGTTACTGAAGCTTGGTTTAGACCTACAGCCTAATAATATTATGATCTATCTCTGCATTGTCATGCTTTGAGAAAGGAGTATTTCCTTATTCGCATCTTCAGAGCAATTTTGCAAGATGCAACACTTAAACGCAACATCATTTTCCTGAACCATTCAGTCATCAGAACACTGACTCCTAAATAGCCTAATAATATCCCTGGATAAAACTCTTCAAAATTACTCTTCCTAGGGGCTCACAAATCATTCTTAAATCAGATACACTATTAAGAAGCAAACAATTATATAAAAGAAACACAACTGGCACACTAAACTCCTGCAGACCTGTGCAACTGTGACAGGCAGAAGGAAAACAAATTAGTTCAGCAAGTTACTGAATGGACTTAATTTTAAATGTTACTAGTTCAATCCCAATTTTGGTTAACTTCACATAAACCTTCATTTATTTGTGTTACTGCAAATATGACATAATTTATCTGTGATAGATTACTAAAGATTTTTGAATTTTCACTAGTGCATTTAAGATAAATGAGTTTTAGTAAGTTTAATTTCAAGTTATTCAGTGTTTTATAATACCAACATTAATTTGTAACAAATTAGATTATATTGACTTTTAAAAGAAGGCCTCCTTTGGAAGAATTATCATTTAAACAGTCTTCGGGAACCATTGTAATGATTTCCTACTTAAAGTTAATTCTCCTGTGAATCCACGGAAGACAAAACAAAACCTGATCTATGGGAGCTACACTTTGCAATATTGTCTATATAGAAGCTGACTTATAGATTCATTCTCATGGGCTAAATGGTGAATTCCTGTCTATTTAAATTCTTTAGAGGAGGAAGTTCTACTAGCTTATCCAAATTAAATTATCTGTTACAGGTTTGTGGCATGTACTACACGCTTACAAGGATTTAGAAGACACTACCAAACTCACTTCACCTGGACTATGAACTAGACTGGGAAGAAGAACAGAAAAATGAAATGCCAGAATTTTTATTCAGTGAGTTTGTAGCATTTTTCAATTCCTCAAAGCATATTCCAAAAGGTGAAGTACTATGTAGTCTGTAATGTCTGACTACCTGAAAAACACAAAATGAAAGGTCAAAATAGACCTATTATAGATCTCTCACCTACATTCCTTTTCAAAAACTAGAAGTCAGTCATTACTGTTTTCAAAATGTCACAATTTTTATCTTATGTAATGCTTTTCGAAATGAAGAACTGAAAAAATAGAATTTTTCTTTTGTGGAGTCATAACACCTGAACTCAAGTACGGAACCTTTCCTACCATACTAGTGGCCCTGCCTATTTGATCTTTCATTACTTAGAGTAATTAAAAAATAGTAAAATGTTAACTAACTTATTTTAGTTGATAACATGAGAACACACAGTGTTCTTGTGACAAATTATCCCTAATCAAGCACCAAATAGATTGAATAAAGATAATTCATTCACCTGTGAAAGCATAACTACAGACTCACAGACCATATTGTCTATCACCTATCTCATGGAACTGTAAATGAAAATCCCTTACAACACTATTATTTGCAAACCTGTTTTCACAATGTCAGACTGGAAAACTTACCACTGAAAGTGTGTATTAATTAATTCTGTGACAGCAAGAAAATCTGCAAAGCAACACATAGACTTTGTACATTGCACTGACCTTCCAGATAGAATGTTCAACACAACACAGCTCTCTATATAATCACCACCTCTCTGCAAAACCATTGTACCCACTAACAGTCGCATAGGTGCTAGAACCTCACCATATCTAACTGATGATTCCCCCTTTTCTGTACCTTGGAACTGAAACAACTACTCTTCAGTGAGACTGGATTTCCTCAGTAAGAAGGAATTCTGATTAATCATCAGAGCAGCAAAAGCATTAAAGAAGTGGGGTTTTAGCATACAGACATACATACTCCACTTCAAAGACTTGATATTAGGAGCGGGGATGTTCAAACATTAAGGTCAGTATATACTAGTTGTACATCACATTTCACCCATACCAAAAAAAGAGTCAGAACAACAGGGAAGAGTCCCATTTTAAAACTTTCAGGTACATTTTTTACATGATCCATGTTATTTTCAGTTTCATTCAGAGCATCATTTTATGCTGATCAGGAATAATTCAATATATAAAAATATATAGACATAAAATCTTAAGATATCAAAACCAATTCTTTTTGGTTTGTATTAGACTGTCTTAGACTGTCAAATAGGAGTTGAAAACTTCCATTTATGTTTTCTATACATGTTTTCAGTTACCAGTTGTCTGTTTCAGTCACAAATATCCTAGTCACATACTTGCTTGCAGTATCATTACAAAAATAATACATATTTTAGAAAGATCTTTCCAGCTTTGCCATTTTATCTTATTATGTAAGCTTTTTCTTTACCCTAGTGCTATGAAAAGTGGCAACTATCACTTATACTTCCTACACATACACAATTAAGGGACAACAATATATAATAACAACTTAAGAAGTCATCATAGTCCAATAATTTATTCTTTAGCTAAAAAATAGTTTCTACAGTTAAAGCAAAAGTCTCTGGGAAAATTTTCATGCATTCAAATAGAAAAAATGCACATCTGAATTACTGAGATTAATATTTCTATCAATAAATTAATTTAACTTGTTTTACAAAAGACAAATGAGGATGATCATAGAGTCCTCAGTACCCATGAGTGATTCACTAACCTACAGGCTTATCAGTATTCCATACACACTCTCACAGCTATTATGCCCCACATCTTTGTCCACTTGACCAAGAACACCCACAGACGTTAATGAAAAGTTGAGTCTTAAGGCATTTGGATGTACAGCATAATTAATATCCTACAGCTGGAATTTAAGTTATTAAATGTCTTTTGCGTTATCAAAAACTATGTTCAGTTTCAAAAATTCAGACAAATATGTTAATAATATAGAACAGTGAAAAGTAACACTTGAAGTTGCCTTATATTGCTATTTCTTTCTGACATTGCCACAGAAATGAAGGAGGAATACTGAATCATGAATAACAGTCTTATCACGTACAGCACTAATATCAACTACATCAAGGAACAAGTACCTTCTTGAGGCCATAGGTCTACAAAAGGTATCACTCAGTAGCACACAGTACTCCTATGCTTTTAGTTCTTTAAAGGTAATTTTAGCTGTAGATGTCCATAGTTTTTGGACATTAAATTATCTCCTCAGTGTCTGTTATTTCAGATACTTTGCTTCAACAGAAATGTCAGAATTTATTTTCATTTCTCAGTCTGAGATGATTCAGAATTTTTCAGTAAGATAGAAATTATATTGACTGCAAGAAGAAAAAAAAAAAAAAAAAAAAAAAAAAGGACACAGACATATCCCATAGTACCAAAAAGTGCAACAGTTCTGCTATTAACTAGGGCTCATTAAGACCACACTCAAATCTCTGATTTGAATTGCAGCTGCCAAATACTTCTTAAGTATTCACTACACCAGAGCAAGAATCATTATCTAAGCAAATTGAGTCTCAGTCTGCCATATTGTCTGAGAGCTCCCAGGGTCGTTCATGTGTTACTGTGGGAAACTAGTGATTTACCCTCCCAGCTCTATGCCAATTCTATTCTGTACCTGGGAAAACGAAACACTTTCACAGAAGCATTTTCATCAAAATAATACTGTTCCCACAAAAACTTTTGATTTACATCTGCTAGTAATTTATTTCCAACCAGCCTCAGTCGTGAGGTCTATCTGTCAGACTAAACCAAGTCTTGAAGCACTCTAGAGCCTACTCTTGCTACATTTTTTTTGATAGAATAATTTACTCCAAATCAGTTCCACCATATTCCCTACAGATTCCTACACACTGCAGTGAAGGCAATCATCTACAAGGGTTGTCTCAAAAATAAAGTAATTTTTTTAAAACCCAAGCAAACACAAAAAACCCACCAAAAACCCTACAACAAAATACCTGAAACAAACAAACAAACACCCCGTACGTTTATTTGCCAACCACAGTATGAAACAGTAGCTAGACCCTCTAATTAAAAAATCACAGCCCTATATACTTATTGAAAAAATGTTGTACAATTACCAGCATTGATACATGGCAGAGATATTCACAGAAACAAGTATTATTTGCACCCATGTACCTTTTGTGAGAGAGTGAGCAGTTTTGTGTAGCATTTCTCCTCTCATTAAAAAGGAGACAGGTACAATGCTGACATCCCTATCAAGAATAGATAGAAAGAAAATACTAGAAAGTTCTCGTTGTCTAGGATACTGATTTAAAATCCACTGAAAAGCTGCACTATTCTTATAAAGACTCAGAGACTAAGGCTTAAAATACTTACTTGATAATGTCTCCTTCAAGAGCAATCACTCGTTTAATGATCTTCTGTTCAGGGTTTCTAGGAGACCTGAGACAGGGGATAAGGTTATACAATCAGTAATGTTCCCATTGTTTTAAGAAAATGAAAAGAAATTCCACAAAGAAATAGACACTATTAAAGTCATTAGGAGATTCCATGTTCTCCTTGATATAGCATCAATCATGATGTTCCGCCTTGAAGTGAAGCTACTGTAATCATTCACATTGCAAACCACAATTGAAAAGCAGATGCTGAAAAATGACCTGCTTACAAACACCACAACACTCAACACACCTTTTATCAAGAAAAATACTCTTCACAACATTAAAAGCAGAATGTCCCACTACCAAAGAAGAGGGTACCTTTGCAAATAGATGAATGTATTAAAACCTAAATTCCCCATCAAACTTCAACATCATATTGTGTTTAAACATTCATGTCATTCACGCACTTTGGGGAAAAAAAAACCTATTTTATATTAATACCTATTACTAATTTAAGTAAACCTTGCCTAGGGAATTGTGGAAATTTAGAAAAAGTTCTAAAATTTTCTGAAAGTTTCAGCTTTAACCAAAGTTAGTTAATGAAATACCATGTTTTCAAGTTATTTTCCTATAAGCATGTTTTATTGAGTGGATTCTGATCATGCATTACATAGCATTATGAGAAAGTAAAGCCAAACTTGCCTACCCAGCCTGAATACTCCAACTTTCTGGATGCATATTAATAGATAGGACTATCAGAAGTGGTTTTATAGGTTAATGCAGACATGTGTGTACCATAAAAATTCTTTCTTTTCTATATATTTTACCTCCTTTTTTTTTCCTCATTCTTCACCTTTAATTATTTAACTATGCAATCTTAACATAGTCTTTTCATGTTATTTAAAAAAATGCTTTTTATTTGCTGCTTGTATATAGGAAAATCAGTGAAGGAACAAATGGTTTTGATTTTCTGTTGATGCTGGGGTTCTGTATATTAGACCCAAGTACAGCCTGTTAGACATTCAATTGCAAGAGTTTT
This sequence comes from Podiceps cristatus, assembly GCA_000699545.1. Lineage (NCBI taxonomy): Eukaryota > Metazoa > Chordata > Aves > Podicipediformes > Podicipedidae > Podiceps > Podiceps cristatus. Next base: position 42,066 of record JMFS01036363.1, read on the forward strand.
CATGCGTAAAACCATTGGCCATACCATCCTCACAACAGACCAGTACCTTTGAGCTCATCTCTGGTTAACTGGTAGCACACTAAGATTACATTTTCTTAAAAAGCAAAGCTGAGATGCATCTGGATGAAAAACTTGCCTGCACTGCTGCATGACTAAAGGCATTTGCAGTTCACTTTCAGTTCCAAAAGTTAAAAAAAAAAAACTTTCAGGCTTATTCCATTGTTTTAATATGAAGCCAAAAAAGTATTCCAAACATTTTAAGTGTTTTGCATATTTTCAATATATTTGAAATATATTGCAAAGTAATGAACCAACATTCGAGAAGCAAAATTTTGAATTTCAAAATATCAAACAGTTTCACTTTAAAGTTTACCAAGCCCAAAACCTCTATTTTCACAAAGCGGTGTGGAGCAGCGAACATGAATAAGGACGATACTTTGATTCCCTAATCATCACTGGAATTTTCAAATCATGATATCATTTAGAGTAGTATTTTATTTAGCATTAATTTTACCTGAAGAATTGTACATTCCATTTCAGTCTTGTCTTTCATGTTCTTTATCAGGCTGAAAATACACATTTTTACAATATTTTACAAGTCAGTTGTGGGAGGAATTCAAACAGCTGGAGCATCCACAGCACTTTCTGATGCTGCTCCCTAGCAGGGTTCAATGCACAGTCCTTTGAGCATTGACCACCTTTTATAATCAGAGCACAGTATAAGAAAAATCAACATAACTTTATTATTACAAGCTATTATAAATTTAAAATATTTGCAAAAATTCCTGTTAATTGACAAACCACGTTATTTGTCATAAAGACTTCAAGGAATTCTTTTTAGATAGTTATTATAAATCAGTGCTATTTTTAATAATTCAATCCAGAATAGTTTAAAAATTAACTTTATACTAACATCCTGATTATAATTAATGAAAATGGCAAAGGACTGGTGTGGTGGGTTGAGCCTGACTGGAAAACAGGTGCCCACCAAAGCTGGTCTGTCACTCCCCTCCTCAGCAGACAGGGAGAGAAAATATAACAAAAGGCTCCTGGGTCGAGATAAGAACAGGGAGATCACTCAGCAATTACCGTCACGGACAAAACAGACTCAATTTGAGGAAAAATTAATTTAATTTGTTGCCAATCAAATCAGAGTAGGACAATGAGAAACAGTCTTAAAAACACCTTCCCCCCACCCCTCCCTTCTTCCCAGGCCCAACTTCACTCCCGGTTTCTCTCCCTCCTCCCCCCAAGCAGCGCAGGGGGACAGGGAACGGGGCTGCCATCAGTCCATCACTTGCTGTCTCTTTCCTCCACAGGGGAGGGCTCCTCACATCCTGCCCCTGCCCCAGCGTGGGTCCCTCCCACGGGCGCGGCCCCTCAGGCACAGACGCTCCAGCCCGGCCCCCGCCATGGGGTCACAGCTCCTGCCCCAAACCTCCCCCAGCCCGGGCTCCTCTCCCCACGGGGATACAGGCCCTAGAATCATGGAATCATAGAATGTTTTGGGT
>KL263685.1:0-15804 GCA_000699545.1 Podiceps cristatus
CGGCCTCCCCTGTGCCGCCCCGGCCTGCGGCCCGGCACCTCACAGCCCTTCCCCGCTTTGACGCCAGGCCGTGTCGTTAATAACGGGGGTCCCGGCGCTCAGGGTGGCGGTCAGGGATGAGGGTACCTGCGGTACCGGGTGGCTGTAGCAGGGATCCTTCAGGCCTTGCAGTCAGACACACAGGTGCTGGGGCGGGGGGAAGCGCCCCATGGGCGGATTTTCTGGACCTTTGCCCTTCCTCATCGGTAGAGGTGAGGGTGATGGAATGCTACGGAGACTTCTTAAAGCAGTTGGCCAAACTTTAAGAAGCTACGAGGGTTTGTAGGTGAAAGTGCTTTTGCATCCAAGGCCCCAACTTGTATTTTAGGTGTCTGCTTAACAGTAGCAAAAAATAATCCGATTAGATCACTTTTATAGTCCGCTCTGCGTTTCAGCATTCGTTCCTCTCTGTTCCTGCAGTTCAGCGAAGGGAGGGCTGTGCACGCAGCCCCCTGGCCCTGGAGTTGAAAGGTAACTGCTTTAAAGCCAGCAACCTTTCCCACCGCAGCAGCTGGTGTTTCCGCTGCTGCTTTATAAGGCTGGAGAGTTCTCCAGGCCAGGTCATCTGATGCCCACTGAAATAAGGCTCTGGGTTTGCAGGTCTGTGGAAAGTTGTAGCTGGGAGTTGAGGAGACAGAAAACAGGCTTTCGCAGATGTTTATCACTTAGTGCTACTTGCATGGATCCAGTCTTTAAAGGAATGTCTAGAATGACTGTACAGCACTGGAAAAGCCAGTGTTGTGCTCTGCAGCTCAGCAGCATGTCTTTGGAAGAACCGTGCAAGCACAGCGGTGCTGCAGCACTCTAAAGTTTGCTGTCTGTATCCCTGCTGTTTGTTTTCTTACTTCAGAAATAACCTTTTTTTTTTTTTTTTTTTTTCTTTATCCCTACTCATATTTTCTGAATACAGTGGAGATTTAGTTTTGACAGCAAAAGTGTGCGTGCAATGAAATAGGGGTTTTTTTATACATTTTGCTTCTTTTTACTCATATTGAGGGGAAGCTTTGTGGCATACCGTGGTATACCACAAAGAGCCAGAAACTGGAAATAAGAAACAAATGTTTTAACTATAGTGTCAGCTTTGCAAGAGGTGCAGAACTGTGGGCTCTAATCGAGAAGTGCTAACCTGATCTGAGGTGATACGGAGTAATTTTTCCACAAGTAGTGAATGCTCCTGTCATGGAAGTAAGACCCTCTGGCTGTTATGAGGTGCTCAGGCAGATGCTGATGTCCGGGGCACCAACATGGTGGCACCTTGTCTGGCTGATGGAGCGGCAGCGTTGGTTTATTCTCTGTTTCAGCTGCGGTGAACCCCAGGTAGCCACAATTACACAGTCTTTATAACTTATTATCCATCTTCCATTTTCTTGCCTTTACTACCCCATTGGCACTCTTGTCCCTCTTTTTTTTTTTTTTTGACACGAGAATTGGTGCATCTCGTGTCATGTTTAGGAGTTTCTCTCGCCCTGTTCAGTCAGCTAAAGCTGAGGCCAGAGCCTTGGTGTCTGCCTGCAGACCTGGCAGTGGCGTTATTAAAGGGAGAGTGACAGCACCTTGCTGGTAACTTGCTGTTCCACCAGTGAAACTCGATTGTTTTGCTTTGATACAGCCCAAAAAGAGACATGTGTGTTGTTTTTGGTTTGTCGTTTTTGTTTTGGTTTGGGTTTTGTGGGGTTTTTTGTTTCTTTGGGTTTTTTTTGGTTTTGTTTTTTTTTATTTTTTTATGTCATAAGGAGTAGCAAGTTGTAACTATTTTTTTATGCATGGAAATAAACCATTTTTACATATGTTATATGGAAGCTGACAGCGAGGCAAGTCTGCCTCTGTTCTTGTGATGTTACAGGTTACAAAATCCAGTTGTGTAAGGAGAGCTGGACCTGGTCAGGACTGTGGGGTAGCAGGTCCCTGAGGATGCGGGGGGCTGGAGCGGACTGAGCGCTGGGGAGCAGAGCGTGGCTGGATGGGGACAGCAGAGCAACTGCTGCCCCCAAAGCCAGAGCAGCATGAGAGTCCAAGTAGGGAAAATGCCAGCGGAGAGCTCGTGGTGGAGACGGGGAGAAGTTTTATCCTTCTCTCTTACTGTGAGCTGTGTGCGTGGAGGATCTGCAGGCTTGTTCACGAGTAAATTGTAGTTGTGGCTTTGAGAGAAGTGGGTCTTCATCACAGCAATTTCATAACTGTTTCCAGCTTCATGTGCAGTGCAGCAGAGAGACTCTTCCTTATTTGGAGCACTTCTGTAGTTTTCTTTGAAAAGAAACGGGAGGGCTTTTTGTGAAATGGTATGATATTTGTCAGAACTCTTGAATGATGGGAAATTAATTTGAGTTCTGTGGTCAGAGATCCTTGCTGCACCTAACCTCTGTCATAACGAAGATGAACTTACTCGGAAGTTTCTGGTTCGCTCTTTCTGTTTAAGTACACAAATCTCATGGTGCAGAAAACTGTACGGGTCTTGCAGGCTTCGTTCTGTGCAGGTTCTAGGTCAAGGTGCTTGAGCCTGGTGGCTGGGAGAGAGGTTTAGCTGGGAGCGTGTGACTGCAGAGGATGGCCTGTCCCGTGTCTGGTTAGTTGAAGTTACAGGTGCAGTATAAGCCCGCAAGGCAGACTTTACTATTTTGATAATGTTCTGCTGTGCTGTACCTGTCCTGAGCGCTTTGCCAGGGCAAGTTCCTGTGGAAAACCTCAAATGCTGGATTCGCTGGGGCTCTTAATATTAACCAGAGTGAAGGTATGATGTGCCTGCACAGTGATTCTGGTGCTGATATAATAGTAGATAATGAATGTAAAATAATAAGCATTTAAGAAGTTAGGTGAAACAAATCGCAGATGGAACCGCTGGAGTCTGCCCTGCAGTGCCCTTGCTACGGGGATCTGTGCTGTCTTCATGGTGCTTTACCCAAAGGGTTTTCTCTGTCTTCTCTTCTGCAGGACAGCAAATGGTTTATTTTTGCCTTTTACAGGGCATAGCAACACATGTGTGATGTATTTCTTCCAAATCCTTTGAGGCATTATTACAAATAAGTAACAGGGGTCTAAACTCCTAGAAATTATGCAAAGGGGATATTAGAAGCTACCTGTAAGTTTCTAAATTATGGTGATATAGCAAATATAAACAATATTATGATGATGACCAAAAGAGAGCAATGCTTCTTTTTAAAAATAAATAAATAAAAAAATTTAAAGAATCAGTGATTTTTGGAGGTGGTAGTGTATTTGGATGTGAGGGAGGAAAATTAGACTTGGACTTCTGTTCCTAAAATGTTAAGACCTAAAGATATTTTTGTTGTTGTTCCCCTGTCCAGCTGCAGGAATTTCTGTTTGTTGCAGCATCTTGAAAGAAAGAGTTAGTGGGGGCTTGTTTTGGGTTCAGTTACTGCACCCATTTCTACATTCACACTGGTGTGAGAGTCTAGCGTTTTACACTGAGCACCTGCGTTTTGGTTCCTCTCATCTCGATGAACAATAAATAAAAATGAAGATTTTGTTGTTCATAGAACAGCCCAGCTTGGAAGGAACCTCAAAAGATCATGTGGTCCAGAAGACATCTGGACTAAAACCAGTAATCCCACCAAAACCCCCTCCTGGTGCACAAACATAAGTGCTGCACGACGAGAAGCGGGTGTTCTCTGCCCTGCTAGCTCCCCAGGCGCAGCCTGTTCCTAAGGGCAGGAACAGATGTGTTTACTGAAGGAGGGAGAACTAAATGGCTACCGTGGTGTTTGCCACGGCTAGGTGTGAGTGGGGGCTCCAGCCAACAGGAACACAGATGAACCGGCCCGGCTACCGAGGTTACGGTTGCAGCCACCTCCAGGGCTGCCCACGAGGCCAGTCCAGCCTAGCAAAGACGTGCGAGTGAGTTGCCTCAAGGTCCCTCCTGCCACGGCGCAGGGTGGGATAAACCTCCAGCAAGCCTGGCGGGGTCCTTCGGAGCGACGGCTTATTTCCGTGTGAGCATTAGGCAAAATAACATAAACCCGAAATGTTGGAAGGGACTGAAAGTTCAGTCTGAACTGATCAATAGAAAATCACCTTCTTCCCCCCTCTTTTCTCATTTTATTGGGTTGAACTCTACGCATAATGCTGGAACACTTTGCTCACCCTATGCTTCATGGTGTAACAGGGACCTGTTGAGTCAGGAGCATGTCCAGCAGTCAATTACAAAACGATTTAAGAGGCTTTGATTAGTGAAGTTCCCCTTGAAAGGGCCAGTGAAACCTCAGTGTATGTTTCTGGGGCAATCAAGTCTAACAATCAGAAATGTTACAGAATGTATTTATTGTGTTGTCAACCGTTCTATCCATTGTAAACTGAAAAATCAACCGCTGAGCACAGCCAGGGCCCGTGAGGGTCTCGGGGGTAAGACGAGCACGTTTCCTGTTGCTGTACACATGCTCCTGTTACTAATTAAAAATGTTTTGGCAGCCTTTCTGGAAAGAGTAAGAATTCAGTGTTCCTGCCTTTCCTCTCTACGCTGTTGAACAAGGAGGGGACCTAAACCACAAGTTTTGTCCTCTTTACTTATTGCCATGTGCAAAAGGAAATAGAGAAACTTATCTTTTTTCTTTCTTTCTTTCTTTTTTTTTTTTTTTTTTAAAAGAACAATTTTCTGGTTGGCCAAAATATCTCAACTGTGGAAAAAGTTTTTCTGCCTTGCACACTGATTTCCCATGAGTCCTGTATTTCTTGGCAATTCACAAGTGGGGAAAAAAAACCACCTGAGGGAGACATCGTTTTTTCTTTCTGTAGGCTAGAGGAGCTTAACCAGTCTTTCTGGTAAATCTTAATTTTCAGCTAAAATATAAAGAAGATAAAAATCTTGGGTAACGTGTTTTTTATTAAGTAGTATATAATTAAGTATGACTCTTCATGTAGTAATTTCATTTATATTACAACCTGATGTCTGTCAGGAAAATGTACGTGTTGCTAATTTTTTGAAAGAGGAAGCTTGGGTTTGGAAGCTCAAGGAGAACTGCTTGTATGTCTTCAGAAATGAAAAGTTGAAAGTATTTAACCAGCTGCTGAGGGGCTCCAGAGCAGCGTTTGTTGAAGAGAATCTGAATGAGCCCAGTTGTACTGCCCAGACTGGAGGGAGGGAACGTAATTAGGGAAAGTAAGTGCAGAAATAAGCTGGGGTGGGGTTTTTCTTGCTTATTTTTCAAAATGCCTCATTATTTTTCAAAATGCCCTTGACCTGCAAGCTGCATGTGAGAAAACTCTTCTTTGTTTAGTGAAAACTGAGTCCAACGCAGCTGCTCTCGTGCCAGCTGCTGCCTTCCTTTGGAGGGTGTGCAGGCTGTGGCGGTGGAGCCCACCGGTCGATGCTGCTGTTGAGGTGAAGAGACGTTTAAACGTGCTCACTGCTTAACTCTCGCCTCCTCCGCCCCTTGCAGAATGGCCGGTGTGGGAGGGCGTCACTCCGTCCGCTACGACTGAACCGTGGATATGCCACCCCGCCGGGAGAGTCTGGGTACGTAGGGGGTTTCGGAGGGGTGGAATTGGTTCTTCTGTTGCGTTGACTATGAGGGAATCTGCTCCTTAGTTTGACGTCAGACCAGATTGGTGGTGGTGGGATTCTTTTTTTTGTTGAGTAAAATTCTCAACATTCTCATGGTTCTGTGTTTTCCACATTTGATTCAGTTGGATCCATGTGATCATTATTTAGAAGGAAGGTTGTGGGTTGCCGTCTTACTGGTTTACGACTAACCCAAAGCTGTGGTAGGGAGTCGCTGGTGCCGAAAGTGATTTGGAAGAGGGTGCTGGGTCTGTTGACAAGCTTCTGGAACAGAGTGCTTTTCCCCAGCTGCAAGCTAAAGCCTCGCAAACGGTTTGATGTTTGTCACGTAATACAGTTGACATAACTTTCACTCTTCTTTCCCCCTCAGCGTTTCTGCAGGCAAAATCATTGGTGCAGGTGTCCTGTTTGTGGGTGGAGGAGTAGGTGGAACCGTCCTGTATGCCAGCTATGATACGCAGTTCCGGGAGAGCGTAGAGAAGGCCATTCCCTACTCTGATAAACTCTTTGAGATGGCTCTTGGTCCTGCACCTTACAGCGCACCCATGCCAAAGAAACCGGTAAGTGCTTCCATTCACTCCCACCCTTTTTAATTTTTAAGAGGCCATAGTTTTCAAATTGAGATTAATTTTGCTGTGTGCTAAGAATTTAAGAAATTGAAGAATTTTTAAGAATTCTCAAATTAAGAAGGTTTAAGAATTATGGACTGAGATACTACTTTGTGCTGCGTAGTGGTGATGCTTGTACACTTCCCGTTATCTTGTGATTGTGGTCTGTGGGTTGTAAAACTGTTATTTTTATTTACAGTAAAATAATCTTGTAGGATTCTAACTGAGTAGCTGCTCTGCTTACACTCATAAATTGTCAGAGAGAAGGGCAGGTGATGTACTAGAATGTCAAATCTCTGTTTTACTAGAGGCTTAGTGTAGTTAGTGATGTAGCAGGATTATTCTAAGATGAATTTTTTTAAAAGAGGACTGAGAAGATTTTTGAATGAATGAAGATTTGAATGGTACAGAGCCATGTGTAAGCATCATACTTTGAAATCTTAGTGGCCCAACACTGTAGAAAGGTAAACCTGATACCGCCTTTGGCACAACTCTGGAAATTGAGTCTGGAAGTGTCTGTTCCTGCATCTGGAGGCAAACGCTTCCCGATTACCCAAGAATGCTGAAAAGCTGCTCTGTCAATGACTGTCCTGAGCTTTCAGAAGCCATTTGACCTTCAAGAAATCCCAAATATTTTTAATTGGAGAAGATGTTCTTAATGAATGGGAGAACATCAGTTAACCAAAACTGTCTCTCTTCTGGTTTTAGATACACTTGACTTGCGATCATCCAAGCTCTTAATGCCTCCTGGGCACTAGTAAATTTTGCAAAACAGACCAGTCAGGCGGCAAAGTTGTCACCTGCCCAGTCGTGGTTCTAACTCAAATGCTTTTATTTTTACCTTGTGGCTTTCTATGATGGGTATTAAAGGATTAATATCCTAAAACCTCACAATACTCTGCACTTGAGTGTTGAGAACACTAGCATCTGAATCCTTTCAAAGGGAAATCAGGGAAGTCGTGCAATTCTGACTCGTGCATGCCTGTCAACCCCACACCATGCCTGTAGCATCTTCTCTTCAGTGATATCCAGACAAAAATCATTGTATTAGTTCATTCTTTTCTTAAAACATATCTTTAATTATGCAGTCATGTATCTTTAAAACAATTACATTTTTTTTCCACTCAACTTCAAACGGAATGGCCTAGAAACTGGGCAGGATGGGAGGGGTGACTCCCATAAGTGTTGTGGACAAAAATTTACAATTGAGGGAGTAAGCTGTTGGAGCACTTACCTGAAAAACGGAAGCTGGGTAGGGAAGATGAATGGCCTGACTTGTTTTGACAGTAAATGCTCAAGAGGTTTGAAATGCGGAGGAGAAGTGTCAGCTAAATTAATTTAAGAAATACCTGTATAGACTAAATAATGTCCAAGGGGAAATGATTTAAATTTACTTTCTGGAGTTGTTTCAGATCTTGATGTATGTGTGATTTTGATAGTTTCTGCACTATCTGTAGTGTTCAACCCACTCAGAATTGTTTGGAACATTTGGGGCATGAAATTATTTGCTTCTTATGTGTGCCTTAAATATTTGTTTGTAGTGAAAACTGCCACAACTATACCTTCAGTTTTGAAGAGATGAAAATGGTAAAGATTCCTTCTAAATTAAAAAAAAAAAAAAAACAAAACAAAAACAAACAAGAAAACCCCACATTGCTGCTGTTTTCATCTGTACCTTGAAGTTTAGGTTTATGATACACTTGTCTGGACATGGAAATGTTCTTTTCCATGAAATCAGTGGAGACACAAGCTGTTTGGAAAATGGATAATTTTTCTCATTTTTTTATTAAGATACAGCAAGGTCCACTGAAGATCTCATCTGTAGCAGAAGTAATGAAAGAGTCGAAACAGCCTGCTACCAAATCCCAGATGAGCAAAACAGAAGCTGTTGCTCCTTCAGAGGAAAAAGAAGGTAAATTTATAGAATGCCATGTAGAAAGAAGCAGAAGACCTAACGATCTCCTGTATCGTACATGCCAGGGTAGATTAAAATAGACCTTTGGAATGTTTGAAGATGAGTATGGTGTAATTTCTTAGAACTAATGTTATTTTCAGTCATAAGAAAATTTGCCTAAAATGGCTTTAGGGGTGGGTGTGTGTGTGTGTGCGCTATTTTTTAGGAAATTTATTTACTTTGTAGAGTATTTGGAATCTAAGATAAACTATGCAGGATAGTCATTGTTTAGATACGATACAAAAAAAACAGCACTTCTTGTGCTGGACTCTGGGGCCATTTACCTCCTCTTCTTGCAAGCGCAAGAAGCTTAATTTTGGATAATTACTGAGCTACTGTAAAGCCAGATCAGATGGAACTGGTTTGGAGAAGAGCAGTTGTGATATCTTTTTACATTTATCTCTCATGGCCATGAGTGTGTATGTGTGTAAGTCATACCTTGTTGCTGTTGGTCCAGGAGATTATCTTTTTCTGGAAATAATATAATCAGTGTCCAAATAGTATATTTCCTCAAAGGAAAAAAAATCAGTCTTATATGCCTGTTCGTACATTATAGCACATATATACTAACTGGGTTTGTTCTATAACTGTATTTAACAGCAGGCAAAGCTGCAGCACAGATCATCTCTGCAACAGGCGTAGCTGTGTCGGTGCCAGCTCCGGGGATACAGACTGAAGAAGGTGAAAAAGATCATACAAACACGATAGAGGAAAAACAAAATCCCGTAGCTTTGAGCGCATGAATTCTTACTCCTGTGTTGGTATTTGCCAGTTTTTAAAGGCTTGATTCTTTGTGCCTTTTGCAGAAGAAAACTTCCATCATCTGTTAATAGATTTTTAACATACTAAGAAGCCGAGGTTGATACCTGGGACAGGTATAGGCAAGAGGAGAGCCTGCCTTTATGCTGAACTGGAACTTGGACAGTCCAGTTTCCCTCTACTCTTTGTGGTTTTCTGATTGCTGTTCATAAAAGCGTGTCTGCCCAGGGCCAGGGGAAGAAACTGCATTTATTGTTTAAATCGACAAGAAACAGTCGCTTCTATACGATAGGCTCCATAAGATTATATTATTTTCTTTATGTATGAACACGTTTCATAAAAGGTATGACAGCAGTAAGTAAACGCATTCTTCAGAGGCAGCATCAGTATTATTAAAAGGTAACCTGATGGTTTCTGTTGCAGCATGAGGCTGAGAGGTCTGGGCTCTCGCCTCAGTTCAGATGCAGACTTGCTGTTGGTCTTGAGAGAATTACTTAGGTCAGTGCTCACTCTTAAAGGCATCTTAAGTAGCCTAGGGCTAGGAATAGAGTATACTGGTGATTCACCATAGCTCCCTCTCTAATCTTTCTTTACTTTGGCTGGAGTCTCCAAGCATGCAGAGGAGAAGTGAGGACAGATAGTCACTTTAAATTTTAACTTGGCTCCGTGTTTTCCAGTTCTTTGCCTTCCACTTCTGAATCTTGTATATTTTTGTAACTACACAACCTAACATCTATAGATGCATGTGTGGTATCCACGCTTCTGTTTTAAATAAGATTTGAGGATGGCCTTTGTAGTTACAGGTATATAAAAAAACTGAGGTAGTTTTAGACTGGCTTTGTGCAGAAGTCAGATTTATAAAGTGATACTGAGTATAAAAATCAGTTTAGAAAAGAAAGTTACTTCCCTGCAAGTAATCCATATACTAATATGGACTGTCTGCTAAAACAGTTTATCTCTTTTTTTACTTTTGAATAGGTAAAGAACACGAAGATTCCCATGCTTTAAAAGAACGGTCACCAGAAGAAGTTGCGGCCCGGCTTGCCCAGCAAGACAAAGAGGAGCAAGAGAAGATAGCAGGTAAGTCCATACTGATAGTTTTCCTATAGATGTTATATGTGACAGAAGAGTTGTTGGCCTGTTGGCTTTAGAGTTTTAAGTTGCTTATGCACCTCTTTGTTGTCCGTGTGTTGTGGTGGCAGAATGAGTGGTCGCTGAAGGTTCTTCTGCCCACTAAGAACTAACTGATAGTCAAAGAATAATAGAAAATTTGGGGTTGGAACGGACCTCCAAGGTCTCTAGTCCACCCCCCTGCTTGGGGAGTTGGGGTGGGTTGCTCAGGGCCTTCTCCCCTGGAGGTTTGAAGCTCTCTCAGGATGGAGAGTGTTCCACCTCTCTGAGCAGCTTTGCCAGTGCTGCTTATGATGGAGAACTTGATACATCCAATTAATTCCTCTTGTTGGCATTTGGATTTGTTGCCTCTTGCCCTTTCTCTGGGCACCACTGGGAAGTCTGGTTCAGTCTCTTCTGTAACACTCCTTTAGATGTGGAAGGTGTTACTTAAGATGCCCCTTTGGCTTCTCTAGGCTAGAGCAAGCCCAGATCCCTCAGCCTCTCATCTCCCGTGCTCCCATCCTCTAACCATCTTAGTGCCTCTCTGGTGTTTGCTCCTTGCTTTGTACCTTCCTTACGCTGAGGCTCTCGAAATGAGACACCGTATTCCAGGTGAAGTCTCTGAAGTGCCAATTAGAGGGAAACCGTCCCTTCGCTTGCTCTGTGGGATGTGCTCTTGATGCAGCCCTGCTCGCGGTCAGGACTCGTTGCTGCCATGACATGCTGTTGACCCTGGTTCAGTTTTGCCATCTTCTGGCATCTCCAGGTCCTTGTTCACGGGGCTGCTGCCTCCACTTGTTCGGGGATGGTGTGTCAGGGCGCTGTGAAGAGTTCTCTGCAGGTTCTGGGTTGGGAACTATGACAGTTCCTTGCGTGGGTTGTAACTCGCAGACCTGTTAATCTGGCTGTATTACTGAGAGGTGGTCTGGCTTTTCCTGTGTCCCAAAACTTGTCCTCCCTCTGTGTCTTGCTCAAAACTATAAGCTTTGCTCCCCCCCCCTGCCCTTGGTTTATTAGATTTTAAATACTTCTGGGCTGTTGTTTGGTCTTGTTTTGGCTGCAGCATGGTTGCTTAAATCAAGAGTTTTGGGTCCTTTCCTGGTTTGCCTCTGCGGAAGCCAGAAAAACAGAGAAATCAGTTTTTTTTGTAGTTGTCCGAATGATCTGTAGGCAGCTACCTTGACACTTACCTTCTGAAAGCAGACCCAGCTCAAGTTGCAGATGTTGGAGAGCTTCCATGTCATTCTTCAGCCAGTGTTGATGAGGACGAGAGGGAGACCAGCCTCTTGAGGAAATGGATGGGTGCTGAAGGGCAACTTCTGACTGGGGGGGTGCAAGGATGACTGACTGCAACGGCTCTGCAGACCCTCTGTGGCGAGGGAAGGAGCCTTTGGGTGGGTAGGGTATTGACTACAAGGATGCTGAACAGAAGCTATTTAGGTGAAAGCTTACTGTTAACATAGGTGTAGCCAGTGAAAATAGGCTTGAAAGGGAGTGTAACAGTACTGAGGCCACGCACTGGATGTGCTTCAGCCTGCTGTGGGAGCTACGGCCTTTTTTATTTTATTACTGTCTTTGTGCTTGGAAAGGGCAGATGGAAGAGGCGCTGGCGGCACGGGCTCTGTCTGATCTGACCTGCCCGACCCCTGTGCACGTGAGACGGGGGCTCGGCAGACGTGTTGACCGCACTTGGGCTTTCCTCCGCGTGCTTTGGTCCTCGGCCAAAGCCCGAGCCTTGGGCTGTTGTTGCACATGAGGGATGAGAAGTGTGTACAGGCCTGGACTCAGCGGGCTGGCTGTGGTCTGCTGCCGCTTCCTTCTGTTCAGGACTTCGGTGTAGAAGGGCAGCACAAACAGAAACAAGAAGCTTGGCGTTAGTTGTCTGCTTCGTGCAAGGACTCTTTTGCAAGTGAAGAAGTTGAAACGTTACAGCGAGAAAATCCAGAGGAATATTTACTGAAAAGGTGGATTTGCTTACTCCGCTGCTTAGAAATAAATGTTTGGCTCCAGAAAGGCAGTCATTGCTCACTCTGATTAACCATTCTGGTTTGGTTCGTGCTTGAATAATTAGCTCATTTGTGCTTCTGTACTAATAGGGATAGCTGAGTCCACCGCCACCTTGGCTAGGAAGGATAATTCTGTATTTGGAACGTATCTTCCTTGTGGAAGATAGGAAAAGTTACTTGCTTTCTCTTAATAATGATTGCAACAAGTGAAGATGGAAAAATAATTTACTGGGTTAAATGCCCACCCCCGCAGAAGCATGAAAAGATCCTCCCCTGAGGAGCTTTATTGCTCGAAGTGCAGACTTGCACCTTGGTACTCCTCTGAACAAGGAGCGTGTTCTGGTGACCTTCCTTCTTCCGTCGGCTGCAAGCGCAGTTCCCCAACTGACCAACTCTTTTGGGTCATGGAAAATAACCTAAGGAGATGCAGAGGCTATAACGTGTCATTTCACTAATTCTCAGGCTCTTTTTCTTTATAGTTTAATTCAGATAATTCATTTTTTTCCAGCCCTTGCAGCAACTCTAGAAGGAGCCCTAAGCACAACAGCTCGTATAACCCTTCAGGCGATCACTGCCCAGGAATCTGCTGTGCAAGCAGTGAACGCCCATTCGCAGATCCTGAAGGAGGCCATGGACAATTCTGAGGTAAACTGGACAAATGGAGACAATTTTTTTTTTGTATAGTGTTCAGCAAAACTTTTCATTTCACAGTTACAGTTGGAAGCTTTTCTTGCAATGTCTTTACTTTTATCACGGTTTTAACTAATCTTTTTACTTGTGAAATGTGGTGTAGTTGAGTGCCACAGTGGTTTTGCTTTTGATTCCTGCCCCCCCCCCCAACTCCTTTATTTCCCTTTTGCAAGAAGAAAAGTTCAAGTTAATACATTGATAGTCTTTCCGTTGTATTTTAATTCTTTGTATTTTAGTTCACAAACCCATTTTTTTCCTAGATACAGTTAGGGTATTGTACTGTCCACCCTTATAATTTTGTCGAACCATTCCCCTTGCCAAAATGTTCTTCCTGGATTATTCGATTCTTGTCCGGAAGTGAGTAGGGGATGCATGAGCAGCACCAGCTCGAGGTTCTGCTCTGCTACTGTTGGAGTTTGTGTGGAACCACTGCTTCCCATTCAGTTCTGGAGCAGAGAATACAACTCAGTGGTTAATCAAACAAACGGGGGCATATGGGCAGCTAACAAGCACTCGAGATTTAATCTAGTAGTTAGAAAAACAAGTATCTTAAGGGTTTGCTTTTAAGCTTAAGTATTAAACTTACTTCAAAATTAAGCAACTTTAAAATATTACAGTACTTGAAGCGTTAAGCTTAAAAGCAATTCTGAAGTATTACACTACTTCAATACACATAGAGATTTCCCCCCAAAGCGCTGTGGCACCATACGGTCATCTTCACATAAGCCCTCCTGCACGGACAAATAGCTTTGCTCAGGTGGAACAAAACATTAAGAATCAAACAGAACAAAACATAAAAGGTTGGACTCGATCTTAAAGGTCTTTTCCAACCTAAACAATTCTATGATTCGAGGGGAAAAATCATTTGTAAAGCTTCCAGCTGGGCTGTTGGCAAAACATGAAAATGTTGCTCAGTTTGAGTGTAGCAACATCTGAGTCTTTACGGGCTTTCACTTATTTTTGATAACTGCTTTGGTTCATGGTTGTGATGACCCTAATTAGGCATCTGTGCTTCTTAGGCTGCTGGGGAGAAAAAGTCATCGCAGTGGCGGACGCTGGAGGAAGCGCTGAAGGATCGGAGGAGAGCAGTGGATGAAGCTGCCGACGCCCTTCTGAAAGCCAAGTAAGTTGCTTGTTTTTAAGGCTTATCCCGTGGTACGTTACCACCGCCCGCACGAGGGCTGACAGACACTAGATGAGCTTCTAGAAAGTATGCAGTCACCTGTGGTCACGTTAAGCTGACATGTTTGTGCCAAATCAAAAAACGTCACACACACTAAAGAGTATTTTAATTTGCAGTGTGTACGTCTTAGGTGCTTGTGCACGTGGTCCTCACTGTACCAAGGAGTCTGAAACAGTCCTGGTCTTCTTTTTAAGAACTTGTGTATCTCCCTAGTATTTATACGTAGTGTTGGTATGTTCAATTAAGATTTAAAAAAAAAAAAACACAACAAAAAAACCCAAAAAAACCCCCACAAACAACACAAAAACAAACCCCCCAAAACCCAAAAAACCTCAACAACAACAAAAAAACCCTCCACATAATTCTTTTAATATTACTTTTTGATAATTTTGTCAATATTAAACCTATTGTAAGAACTCCATGACTGCTGTCTGTATACTGAGTCGGTAACATCACTAGCTTCTTTCATTTGTGATGAAAAATTAAACCTTACAGCATTGTTGGGCAGTTCCATCTGTCCACAGAGTTGCTTTTAAGGTTAGAGTTTTAATAAGCGCCTGTCTAAGAAAAATCTGAATTCTGAAGTGGAGCGCTGCTCGTGACCCAGCCTCCTGTACGAGCCCGTTGGTGTGCGTGGCGTCTGGTGTGCAGGCCCGTTGCGTAGCGCTTATAGCAGCAACAATAAGACGACAGACAAATGGCTCCAAGTTGCCCTTGTAATGAGGAGAGAAATAAATTTGGGAACCCTTTGATGCTTCCGAGGTTGAGAGGGCAACATCATCCTTGAAGTTGCATGGTTGCTGTTTAAGTTATGAACTTCTCTTATCTTGGAAGTTGCTGTGTTGACTAAAAATAGTTTGGAGGTGTAATCGAGGTGTCAAGGAGTAAAACAAAGCTGCCACACCCCCCAGATGCACTAGTTTTCATTCTTTATGGCTCTACTGGATGCCTTTGCTTTTATTTATTTACTTATTTATTTTAAAGCTTGTTCCTTATTCCTGTGGGGTTGTTAGAAACCTCCATTGGTTTGAATGCATTTGGAAAAGGAACACTTTTTCACTTTTTCCTTGATTTCCAATTATGCCAGAGGAAAGCAGTTTGTTCTTAATTACCAAAAAAAAAAAAAAAATCTGTCTTTGCAGAGCTCTATACATTCTCTCCCATCCTCATTTATCTTCACCACTCACCATGGTCAAAACACTTCCGCAAGAGTAAGCCATTTATCTTAAAAATGTTTCCTTCGTGCTCTGTTACGTGATGGAAACGTCGGCCTTCTGATACTAACTTAGTTTTACTAATACTAACTCTTTTCAGTGAACTTCCTTTCCTCTGCCCCCTCCAGCTACATCTTGAGTCCTAAGTACTAATTGTACTGTAAATAATTCTCACTTTACATGGAATAGACACACTGACATCTTTAGGCTTCGGGCTGTGGAAAGAAAAATCTTTAATCACAGCATCTTAGCCATAGAGCTGGTAGGTGGGAACAGAATAGACTTACCCAGTAGCTCTTCCTATAAATACAGACAGCACAAATATTTCTGTATGCGTTACAATTGGCGGCTTCTTCTCTCTTCAGAGAAGAGTTAGAGAAGACGAAAGGTGTAATCGAGAATGCCAAGAAGTCTCAGATCGCAGGAGCCAAATCTCACATTATCGCTGCAGAAGAAAATCTTCATCATATGATAGTCGACTTGGACAACGTCGTGAAAAAGGTAACGCTTCCACAGACCGTTTGTAGTTGCCATTAGAGTAAGGGCTACTCGGCAGCCTGTGCAGGCCCATTCCCAAATAAAATCATAGAATCGTAGAATTGTCAAGGTTGGAAAAGACCCTTAAGGTCATCGAGCCCAACCGTTAACCCATCACTGCCAAGTCCATCTATACCATGCCCTCAAGCACCGCACCTATCTGTTCTTTAAATACCTTCAGGGATGGAG
>KL263685.1:32210-48577 GCA_000699545.1 Podiceps cristatus
GGAAGTTTCCCAACTACCTCCTACTTCATATTGCTCCTGACTTTTATCAAACCAACTGCTTACATAGCCACATGGCTACTACTAACCTTCCCAGACTGAAGGGATGGCGTCTAAGTGGTTGGCTGCATCCAGTGCTTGAAGAAGGTCCAATATATTTTTAGGAGATGGATAGAAGAGCTGATAAAGGAAGAGAATCAGTTCAGTAAACTGTTTAACTGTTCCATTTGTCCCTATTGAAGCTTTGAAGCTTGCTTGCCCGAAGACACACTTACCGAAGGGAACATTTCTTTGTACCATTTCAACACAACATCGATTTGTTCCATCATACACAACAATGAAAAGAACTTTGACCTACAGGAGGGGAAAAATGTACTAATTCAGTAACAATTAGATCAACCAAACCATGCGGAAGCACCAGCAAATGGTGGTGGTGTGATCAGATTTGTACTGCAGACCAGGGAAGCTGCAGTGTATGACTGCAATACTCCATACAATTAAAAAAGCAGTTGTGTTTTTTATGAGACAACTTAATGCTGACACTAGTTAATTACCAGAATTAGTAAAAAGTGGACCGTTTCATTTTGAAGTGATCTCTAACCAACGCAATCTCCTTGGCTGACACCAGGTTTGAGGTATCTGAATCTCTCTCAAATGCAACCTCTGGTTAAGAGCCACTTTACAAAATGAAGTAAATTAACCTGGTTACTAGTGCAAGTTCACAGTACAAACCTCGATCCAGCACACTGAATAGGAAAAGCATCTGTACACCAAGAAATTAATTTCCATTAATTTCCCTTGATTTATTTACAGGTTAAATAAGCTCAGATCACAGGAATCACTCCACCCCTGAAAATGCATTTTACTTCAATGATAATTATTTTTCATTAATTCACTGGAGCATCTCTAGTTCTAATTCCTGAACAGGTTTCTCTTCAGATCAGTATGCTTCAAGTACTTAATTACCTTCAGTGACCACAGCACTTAATGACTTTGGTAAAGATGTTTCAGATGCCACAATTACAGTGTCAAATGGTGGAACTACACAGGAGTTTGGTGCCTAAATACACCAGCTGCACCCTGACCTCTCTCTACAACAGCACGCAGAGCACCAGGTCTGACCATATGCTACTTTGGTGTTGCCTCCTAAGCTGCCATCCTAAGTGGATGACAGGATTGTAGAAAATACAACTGGTTGGTACAGATGTTGGATGGGGATTCAGCTAAACTGATGCTCCAAGGCACTTTATTCCAGTTTGGGCAAGGCCACAAACTGAAAAAAAATCCTAAGCTATCACTGCTCTTTAAGAGGGACTTTGTCCTCTAATTCCCAAACTGCACATATAACAGCCAGCTGACATTCAAAGCTGCATCCTTCTGTGAAATGTTCCAATCCTCATTTGCATCCAAACTGACAATACACAAGACGCAGAAGCTGCAATTCACTCACCAGTAGGTATTTGACCGATCCATGTCCAAGAATTTCCAGTTGTCTCCCTTCTCCATTGCCTTATTTAACCGATAGGCAAGCTTGATATCCTTAAGATCACAGCACTGCAAGAAACCAGCCAGATTTTAAAGCTACCAAATATAACCCAATTCACCCTTCCGAGACTCGCTTTCACAAGGGTATGAATAGTCATGAGCTGAGAGAGTTTTTAACTGGATGCAGCGGCTGCCAAGGCATTTTATTTAGCCGAGACAAACGTGCGACTCTCCCAGTGGCCGAGAGCTTTTTAACCTGACACCTTCTGGTGCAGAGACCGTCTGACTGCTGCAGTGTCACCAGAAGGAGGTAGGGCACAGGAGACAGGGACTTAGGCAGCCACCTCTAGTGAGAGATGCACATATCAGGGGCATGAAAGTTACCAGTTTAGGAGGTATCAAGCAAAGAACTGTAGAATTATGGAGGAAAGTTAGAGGAGGTGATGAATGCAGATGAAAAAAGAGAAGATATTGAGAGCTAAACCTTATAGGACAGGTTGGGAAATTCACAGACAACTCAAACAGCTGGACGGCTCAAAGGAATTCTGATTGCAGGGAAGAGGTACTTACCGCTTGCATAGCAGTGGTAAAAAAGTTGGCTGAAAGGGAGAAAATGGAGTCTGTTAGCACCAAACTTTCAAGAAGACACACAGCAGCTCATCAACCCAACCCAGCCTCCCAGAGGAGACTAAACATGTCCCCATAGAAAGCTGAGTTTGTAGCTCTGTTTGACAGTGTAGCAGGGATCTTCACTTTGTATCTAGAGACTTTGGTAGGGTATTAGTTTTGCTAGTCGGTGTTCTGGAGGCAACTATGCTGCTGCGCTTTTGGAGACAGATTTAAGCAAATGATCTGTTTGACTTAAGGCAGTTTTACAAAAGCTACATTCTCTTGTTCGATGCAAGACAGCATTATTTGTCTAACAGTGTGCAGGTCTGGGCCCCACAACTTAAGAAGGGTGTGAAGGTCCTTGAATGCGTCCAGAGGAGGGCAACAAACTGGTGACAGGGCCGGCAGGAATGTCCTGTGAGGAGCAGCTGAGGGCTTTGGGCTTGTCCAGTCTGGAGACAAGGAGGCTGAGGGGCGACCTCATGGCTCTCTGCAGCTTCCCGAGGAGGGGACGTGGAGAGGGAGGTGCTGAGCTCTTCTCCCCGGGATCCAGTGACAGGACGCGTGGGAATGGCTCAAAGCGGCACCAGGGGAGGTTCAGACTGGACATTAGGAAGCATTTCTTTACCGAGAGGGTGGTCAAACACTGGAACAGGCTTCCCGGAGAGGTGGTTGATGCTCCAAGCCTGTCCATGTTTGAGAGGCATTTGGACGATGCCCTTAACAACATGCTCTAACTTTTGATCAGCCCTAAATTGGTCAGGCAGCTGGACTAGATGATCACTGTAGGTCCCTTCCAACCGAAATAGTCTAGTCTAGTCTATGCTCACACGCAGACGCCAGTGCATCAATGCACAGCACAATTTTCCAGCACTGGAATTTGTCCTTCTTTGTCTCCAAAAAGTTCCAGAAGGGACTGATACAAGCAAGCTGCATGCATTCCTCCTAGCTGGATAGAACTACTTCAAATTCCCATGGTACCTTTTCACCCAAGCTTAAACAATGCAGATTGTCAGATATATTGAAGTCCATACCATCATCAGGGTCCTGGGGAGTGAAACTCCTCTTTTCGACATCATCTAGTACCTCAGAGATGATGCTTGATGGGTAAAGATCAACTGTGGGACAAACAGACAAGCAACATCACATCTCAGTTGTACTATGTGCTTCATTACTAAAGAGCATCAGCCTGCAAATATGCTATGAAAATGGAACAAGCACTATGATTTCAAGTAAGTGTCAAGATTTCCCTATCTCTACCCCTACTCCCAGCTGCTATTTTATTTGCACTAAAATTTGCCCTACTGTTGCCAGATTTCCACAGCACAACAGGGCAGACTCAGAAAGATACTTTCTAGCAAGGAATCCAACAGGCCTACAAGTTTGTCTGTTAGTGTGGCAATGAGAAAAGCAATGCATTTTATAGGCAAAAAAAAAAAAAACAACCAAAAAAACCCAGAAAGACTCTAAAGAAATTCCTCCACATCTATTAGAACACACAGACTGCAGTTCTGACTACTGTGCCTAGTCTCTTCCCATGCCCACGGACTTTTGGCTAAAGGATCTCCAACAGCTGGGCTCCTGCTTTCTAACACAGCTGTTTCAAGACAGTCCCAATGCACAGAACTGTTGCAGAAAACCAAAATACTGCGCAATCTCTTCCCTCTGCGTGGCACAGCCTATGAAGTCACACGTGCTGTAGTCAGATCCAGCCTCCCCAGAGCAGCATTCGCTCTTTAGCTTGATCAATTTGTGGCCACAAATGGAAAGGAAACAGGCTTGCTTTCCAGTTCTGCCCATTCTCACCACACCCTTCCCTCCCTGTAAGAGGTTATGATCCTCTGTAGCTTTTTCTTCACCCAAATAGAAATAGACTGCACCTAGGTAATACTAGGACTGCACACATAAAAGGCTGTCTTCTAATTCATATATTAACTGCCTTTACTCATCATATTTGGAAAGCATTTAAAGCCGGTGTTAAACAGGACAGAGTCACGGACAAATTGATATTGCACATACCGCCTCTATAAAATATAGAGAGAAGATGATCATACGTTGCAAGGCTGGGCTCTGAAAAGCAAAATGATTGAAGTTACTTTGACATTCTTGGCTGAGCTTTATGCCTGAGCTCTAATTCACAGTCTCCAGCCCTTCCAGTCAGGCAGCATGCATAAAATTTACTCTCTCATTTCTCTCCCCGTCCACCCTAACGCTGGACCAGACCTCATGTACAGCTGGGAGAGGTGGTAGCTGAGGCTGGATCACCAGCTGAAGCACCATATTGCCACGGGGTGAACAGCAAAGCTTCCCTGCTCTAAATCAAAAGCAGAAGTATTTCATAACTAGTTTTCCATTCTGCTCACGAACCTTATCTTTAGCGTATCAGCAAGCATGTTACTAGGGGAAAGCACACTCTACAAGACCTGACATCAGCTATGCCAACATTCCATGGTTTTGCAATGTTTACCTGACATCAAAAACCATCATCTAGATCAAAAGCTTTTTTTTTTTTTTTTCCTGTAGAGATGTAGATATATAGACCTGAACTGGCTTGTGAAGTAAATCTCCTTGATCTACAAGAAGCGAACAGACTCAGCTGACAGCTGCAAACATATATTCGTATCTTCACTATTTCTACAGCACTACTACATTAAGAACCCAGCTGAGGAAGAGCCCATGGGCCAGGACACGCTCCCCCACTGCATACGCACACCTGTCCTTGAGCAGCTAGGGGTAACCACGGGTAAAAATGTAACGATAAACATGCTCCTAACCTAAAAGACGACAGCATCAAAATGCTTCATTATCTGACCTAAGGGGCTAAGTGCACCCACTATATTGCAATTAGTAATCAACACTGAATAAAGACTCTGAAGATCATGATTCAATTTGAAATCCACAGGCACTGGCTTGCTGAGTGGCCACAGCTCAGTACTTAAGCATTTTTCTTTCTCAGTTCTCTTGCAAAAGGAAACTAATAGTGAAGTTGAGAACAGTGAGGAATGGTTTTTTTTCCACAAGTCTTGGACTTCTTCCCTGAAACTAGGAATCACTGTGGTGTTTGCTGCTGAACTCTTAAGTTAGCCATTCTGGAGGTGACACTGAACATATAATCTGGTTCTCTTACCTATATCAAGTGCTTCCATTTCCTTTATTACCAATAAAGACATACTTCTGCCTACACCACCACATCTTCTCAGAGTCTTCAGTAAAGCATTAAAAGTTAGTAGATTTGGTTGCACCTCCTGTTGAGCCATGTGATTCAGGAAGACCTTAAACAAAATCCCCAAATCCTTAGTGCTTCACACATTACAGATCAGGGTTCAGCTTTCAGGTATGTATACATGCATTTGCTCAATCTAATCCTTCTCACCCCCTTCAAGTGAATCTACCTCAACCAGTCATTTATTAAGGAAGTATCATCTCATTTTTAATTTATTTGATCAAAAACCAAGACTATGAAATTAGATCAGATTAGATCTTAAAGAACTGTCTAGAACATCAAGGAAATTTTTAAATTTATGTACTGAATTCCCTTACCGATGTTATGTCATTAAGACCGGAGTCTCTAATGTTACCCCTCAAAATTCCATTTCCATCACACCATCATGAATCACAATTCAGAGGAATTTTTAATCTAAAATTGTTTGGTTTTATCTCCCAGCATAATTTTGCAATTACTTTCTGTTGGGGCAGTTCTTGGATCAGGTCTGTTCTCACAGGGGAAATCATTCTGCAGAGGCAAGGTTGGATTTTGTACATTTTCCACTCAATAGTTTGTATGCTTAAGCTAGTGTACTTCCTTTGCAGCAGATATTAGTGTCT
This sequence comes from Podiceps cristatus, assembly GCA_000699545.1. Lineage (NCBI taxonomy): Eukaryota > Metazoa > Chordata > Aves > Podicipediformes > Podicipedidae > Podiceps > Podiceps cristatus. Next base: position 38,127 of record KL263685.1, read on the forward strand.
TTAAAAACAAGAGCTTTGTACAGTCTTCTAACAACTGCAAAATTCTACTGATAAAGCAGACCCAGCCCCTACATTCTCACCCCTTCCCCACCTCTTCTGCTCTACCTCCTTACCTTGGCTAATTCCCACCTTTCTAAGAACCTCTCCTTTAGATATGGGACTGCTGTAATCAGCGCGTTGAAGGTGTGCACATCAGCTGGAAAATACGAGATAATTAATTTTAACTGACAATTACATTCTACAGAAACAATTTGTTCTAGCATGGCTCAGTTTTTGGCAAAGTCTCATGCAAACGTGCTTCCAGTGAGCCGGCCACACGCCAGCTGCACTGAAATAAGCAGTCTGCATTCAGCTCCCATGATCTAGCTGAGGTCCGTACCCCTGCGCCAATCATCACTGCCATGAAACAAATACTCACGCACCCAACAACTGGTTGCTGCTACTTATAAGATCACAAATCAAAACCGGGAGATGCTTACCCTTGTGTCTTTCATTCAGCAGGTCTATGTACATGTCGTAAGCTTTAGCAGAAGCCCCATGCTGAAACAAACAAACAAACCAAAACCATCACTCTCTATGACTCTCTGAGATTTCATCAGCTGAAAAAAGTCCTCCCAGAACTGAAGGATAACTTTACCTTCACCATCCCACGGATCATTGTGCAATAGGAGTGTGCGTTCTTCTCTGGCATTATCTTAAATATCCTTTCAGCATTGTTGTTCTCCCTAAAATCAACAAACAAGCTGCATGTTAAAGAACTTAATAAAAGATACCTTTAGGAAAACGATTCAACATGCCAAACAAAATAATGTCCCAAGGGCTGACATTCAAATATACTACTTGTGACACTTTGAGCTATTCTACAACCACTCACTAGATTTTCACCAACACTTTAAAAGATTAGCAAACACAGATGTATTTAACAAGTAACATCTGCAAGTACAGGCTGCTAAAAAGTCTGTTTCATAACAGTGGATGTGCACAACCCACTGAACACAGGAATATTGGCAACATTTTCTATACCTCCATCTAGAGCCAGATGACTGTGAACCTCTCTGGAATTTTGTCTTTGGAGCCTTCTGCTCTGAAGTGTCCACCTGGAGAGATTTTTGCAGAAATAAGTTTCTCAGGGTTCAAAGTTATGATCAAACATAAAATGACATGATTTGGTAACAACACAGAAGCAGCAATTTATATGCTACCAAAGGTGTTTGCCTATGGCATACATTAAAATAATTTCTGTTATAATGTTCAGGAAGCAATAACTAGATTAAAAATACAACTATTTATGTTGTTAAACATATTAACAAGGCAAATTATATGTATTTGTGGAGTTGGTGAGAATCATTTGATTATAGGCTTTTACAGAGTACGTGCTTTCTCCTTCAGTCTTCCTAGGGACAGGTATTGTGCAACACATCTACTACTCTACCCTGCAACCCTGAAGTCATACAAGGAGCCCTCACCTCCCTCGTAATCTTGTTATTACAGTTCAGACTGGAAGAAAACTAGGTAGCTGATTTTACACTAGAGGTACTACAGTTCTTCTTTGCAAGCAGCTATAAAAACTATGCTATTAGTGAGAAATAGTTATTTAAATGCAGTTCAGCAGAACTAAGCCAAGACAGGGCTCCAGCTGCTAAGTTCAGCTTTACAGAAACTAGTTTTGCCAGTAGGTTAGACACAGGATTATTTTAAGTGCCACATCTCTAGGGAACGTTGACTACATCTGACCCACCTCACACCATCTTCCAGGCAGCTGGTCACAGTACAAAAAACTTGACATCACCTTGATACACTCCCACTACATATGAAAGAAATAAGAGATGGACAGATTTTTTTTATACCTCTGATTCTTCCAAATCCTCTTTTTCCGGAGTAAATTCTCCATCTCCATAGAAGCATAATAAATCTAAAAGGCTGTTTGTTGTCTCCAGAGATACAGGGGTACCTATGGAAAATGAAGATGTACAAGAGTCACAGAGAAGGTAAAGAACACACTATTTAACAGAAAACTTTCAAACACCCAGTTATCTTTTGACATAAAGGCGTTCTCTAGCAAGTCTATAAAACCTGGGTGTGACACTAATACTTCCATGAACCCATTCATAGCGGGAGACAATTTTAACACTGAACTAGAATATCTGTTTTTCTACTGAAGCTACTGACGGGGCAGTTGTCCTGGTCAAGTGGGAGAAGGAAGTGGCAGCTGGCAGCCAAAACTGTGAAGTGGCACAAGCCCAACACAAAGTTTGAAATTTCTAGTGATTTTCATAACCACTCCTAGGATAAACCTTGCTGTGAAGATCACTTCGTGCATTTCACTTTTTATGAAACAGATTTAAAACTAACAAAAGAGCAGAGCTATTTGATGGTATCCTCTCCTTTCCATCTTGTAGCAGATATGAGAAGGTCTCACCTTCCCACTAAGTCTTCCTCCCTCAGATGCTGTGGTAGTTACAGTTTCCTATGGCTTCCTCCTCATTAACCCATGACAGAGAGACGGTCCAAATTACAGAGGAACTGAGAAAGACTCATTTATTGAGGGCAGGTTCACAGCAGGGGCACTCAGATGGCACACTCTACCAGCCCAACACACAAAGCACTCGGCACAGACGTAGCTTACACCAACCACTATGTTACTGCATGAGGGCCTTTCCGGGCAGAATGGTATTACCCAGTCACATAGCACCTGCCTGTAACGGGCCCCGCTCTACTGTACCACAAATTGTTCCACTTTGGAAGAGTAGAAAAAAAGAAACTCAACACCGTATCTGTTTCTTGATCAGGAAACCATCTGTTCTCTGTACCACCAAAGTGACATAAGGAGGGCCCAATAACTCTGGAGAACCACTTCACCAGACCAGAGCCAGCTGTGAAAGGCAGCAACATAATCATGGAATTGTCTCTGTGGCCTGTGCTGGCTACCAAAACATTTTTGGCACAATTTAAGTAGAGCTCCAGCACAGAATCTGGCAGGTGACCACATACCCGCTTGTACGAGCTGATCAAACATGTCCACAGAATCCTTCACCCTTCTGAGGTGGATACGCTCTTTTAGAGCTTCCTCACTCACTCCTTCAATCTGAGGTGTAAAAATCTCAGGCATCAAGCACTAAAAGCAGAGAGTGGGAGTTAGACACGAGCTCAAACCTTCCCTAAACCATTGCTACAACACTAACCAAATATGCTTACTCTTCACCCAGTACACTGCTTTGATAGTCTCTTGACCCTCCCCACCTAACCGTCGCAGTCCTTTTGGTGATGAAGGACCACACACACCCTCATCTCCCGCTTTCATGCCAGGAAGTCAACATCTAAATAACATTTCTTTTCTTACTTTTATCTAAAGAACCTGATATGATACTGAATTTCTAAGGAAAATGTCCACTCCAGAAACATAATGGAAATACAGCACTGCTTTCACAGCTGTCTGCAAAACAGTTAACAAAATTATCTGTTTATGTTCATTTTGGACCAGGCTGACAGATAATTTCACTACCTGACAAAGCACAAACACAATGAAAATGAAAAGCAAAATGCTTACTGGTATGTTAGGCTCTGCTAAAATCTTGTCAAAGTATTGAGGAAAATGCTTAACAATGTATTTTGCGGCATTTCTCCCAGCCTCCTTCGACAATGAAAACAGACGCTGCATAGGAATGAGAAAGAACAAGATGAAGAAACATGCAATTAAAAGGCTCAGAGTGAGAAAAATATTTTTTGTAACACTGAGCATTGTGATGGAATCAAATTAAACTCATGCTTCCTTGAGGCATGAGACAACATCCCAGATAAATGTTTTGCTATTTATGCCAATATCAGAATGTCTATTCTTTAAATGAGACTGTCCCGTGACGAAGTAACAGAAAAGTAATTAAGTTCTGTACCAGACACCTGAAATGCTGCACTACTACCTCAAGCTCAAAAGCACCTCTCTTTTTAGAGTTACGGCACTTAAGACATTTCTCTCCCTGATTCCCATTCACCTCTTTTCCACAAGTTCTACAGTCAGACCTTCCTTTGCTGTTTCCTTTAACTCTTCACATTCAACAGCTGCCTTCAGTCTTCTCAATGGCTTCACCTCAGTTATGCAGAAGAACTGAAGTTTTATCTTAACCCTATCACTGATCTGCCACGTCATCTCAGCTCAGAATACAGAATGTTTTGGGTTGGAAGGTGGAAGGGACCCCCAGAACCCATCTAGTCCAACCCCCTTGCAGTGAGCAGGGACACCATTACCCAGATCAGGTTGCTCAGAGCCCCGTCCAACCTGGGCTTGAATGTTTCCAGGGATGGGGCATCCACCACCTCTCTGGGCAACCTGTTCCGGTGTTTCACCACCCTCAGCGTAAAGAATTTCTTCCTTATATCCAGCCTAAACCTACCCTGTTTCAGTATAAAACCATCACCCCTTGTCCTGTCACAGCTGTCCCTACTGAAAAGATTTTCCCCATCTTTCCTACAGGCCCCCTTTCAGCACTGACAGGCCGCAATCAGGTCTCCCCGCAGCCTTCCCTTCCCCAGGCTGAACAGCCCCACTCTCCCAGCCTGTCCCCACAGCAGAGCTGCTCCAGCCCTCAGATCATCTCCGTGGCCTCCTCTGGCCCTACTCCCACAGCTCCGTGTCCTTCTTGTGCTTCTTTCACTACACTCTAATTAATATCACACACAGCAGTTCCTTCTTGCCCTTATTTCCAATTCTGCTTTCTCCTGCCTCAGCTACATGCTCTTTAATCTTATGCAAAGATAACATCAGGGGCAGATTCCCTTCCCTCTTCCCGTTATCATCTCAATACCACTACTTCCATAAGCCGAAGTTACCAAATAGCTACTCTGTGATAAAACTAAAATTCCTGGGGCTTGGCCAGGATAGTTAACCAGTAACATGTAATCTATGTAGTAACATACACACAAATCACCTTGAGCATTTTAATTCATACATTTAACTGAAATTTAACTAAAGTATAAGCACAAAATCTCAACACACGCAATGCCACGTATTCACAGACTATATCCAAGGCATATAAACACAGTTTTAACAGGTTGAATGACTCACCTAAAGAATTACTGTTGGGAGTTATTTAACAGACTAAGAACATGGAGAAACAGACCAACTTGGCAGGTAAGCCACTAACTTGAAGGAACATTAAGAGTTGTGTCAGACAGAAGGTCCCTACAGGGACAGGAAGAGGTAACTTCGTGTGTACAGACTGGATTTGTCCAGAGAAATGCTACAGTCAGTATGCATTCAGAAACACAAAGATGAGAAAATTCTGAAAGAAGTCTGATACTTCCGTTTTCTTTTGTCATTGAAATTAGGCTCCAATTAGATAGTTTTCATAGCCTAGATGAATGGAGGGAGGAGGGAAGCTATCAAGGACTTGAAAGGAAATACTTACAGCACTGGCTGCATTTCTTGGCATAAGGTAAGGGTCATCATGGAACATATAATGAGCAGCAGTAGGATCCTGTAGAAAGAAGAACCCAGAATTGAAACATTTATAGCTATGTACACAGGCATGCTGTAGGCACATCATCCTGCCTCATAGAGACTAAGGCACAACAAACAGTTCCATCCTAACCACCACCTGATGCCCATTTTACAGAAGCTCTTCTTGTTCAAAAGGTTTAGCCTGTTTGGAAACATTTAAAACAGTTTTTTCCATTACACACATACGCAGAGGCTAACTTAGAGACAACAAAAGGGTCCTTACTGTAACATGACAAGCAATGAGTGCCCTGCAAAACAAGCAGGACCCCAACTATAACAGTCTGAGTGGAGCTGAGGGGATCCGCAGGATCAGATTCAATCTCCAGAAACTCAAATACACAGGATTAAAGAATGGCATCACAGCATTTACAGTCGTGGTCTAGGAAGAGCAGACTCTGATTGCTCTTTGCAAGGCTTACTTTCTGGTCTGAGATTTGGAATAGGCTGTCTGGATTGCAAAGCTGAACTGGTCAAGAAACTCGCTCCTGATGTTAGCAAAAGTTTTATCAAAACATTACAGCTTTCACTGGTAGTTGCATCTGTCTCTTAGCTCTAGAATGAGGCTTTAAGAACACAGCAAAATGTATTGAGCAAAAGTAAAAACCTTGTAAAAAAGGGATGTAAAAGTCCCATCTTTTATGGCCAAAGTAGAAGAAAGAACTTCCAGAGTACGAGGTTAATGCATGAGATGGACAACTTGACCTATTTCCACAATCAACAGAATTACTCACCCTCTTCACGGTAGAAGCCAATGTTTGAAGAACTGCTGTCTTATCCCTAAACATAAAGGAGCTTAGATTAATATCTGACTGCAGGGTTTGAATGGTATGCATTACATTGTACACAGAACAAGAATGGGATTATCCTGGCCCATAAGGCTTTTCAGTTCTAGGAAACAAAGGGTTTGATGCACTTAGAAAATACCACTCTTGGCAAAGGGAGGGAAAACTGAACTGCAAAACAGACTCAGTTCTGGAATAACCACAGGAAAAAGAGGACTTTGGGGAAAACCAGAAAAGCACATTTTTCCTACTACCACTCCTGCCCTTATTATACATTATCAAAGAAAGAACATGGGGAAGGGATACAGAAAGAATTTCCTGGAATGCTCCCCTCAGAGCCCCCATCTCTGAGGGATGGATACATGAGTCCCTCTCCAAGACAAGTCTTGGGAGGAAAAAAAATCCTAAACAAAACAAAATTAGATTGTAGATTTCTCAGGACTCCTGCACCTCTGGATCCTTAAGACTTTGGTGGTGTTTTGAGCAAACAAGGAAAGGCCACTGAAAGTGTTTAGGTGAAGGGTTTCTTATTTTAGGTTTACGTGCAGACATCATTTGCCTATAAACTTAGTTTTTTCTCTATGGTCATGCAACTTCATCCTAAGCACTTCCACAAAATTTGTTCAGCTGCATAATTTCTAAACAGGATTTATTCAGTCAGCTATCAGTGGCCAAGTTTATTTTGCTGAAAGAAACGCACCTATGTGCAGACAACCAAATAAAGTTGATTTCACAGATTTCTGGTGAATGGGATCTTTCACAAAGAAACGGATCTACTCTTAAAAACACAGTCCTTATAACTGTATTATTAAAAAAGGTCAGGAATGGAGTGTACATACTCTTCACAGAGAATAAGAGTCAAGAATATTCCCAGAGCTCCCAGTCAGCAGGAAGACATTAAATCCAGGAATACAGCTACCTGAAATTTATTTTTCAGCTTTGGCAGACAGATTACATTTAGCTAACAATCTAACAACAATCTTCTTCCAGGTCAACAGAGATATTCCAGCAGGAACTCACCAGGTTTTCCTTCGTGGGAGCACAATTTCTTCTCGAGTAACTGTGAGAAACAGTATTAAAATTGTGATTAGAAAGAAACAGATTTCCAAAGAAAACCCTGACCTCATGAAAACTGGTGATTTAAGCTGATCCAGCTCAAAATACTAAAGCAAAGATTTTAAAACCACAGCCTATCGCAGGCTGCAATTTATTGCAATGGTAATAGAAAAGGCTGGTGGGGAGCTTAAGTGCCAAGACAGAATCAAGGCCCTACAGTAAACAAACATCAGAGACTGTACCCATTTACCCACTCAAACTTCTTCAATCCTTATCCCGTATCTTCTAGCTTGAGCCCCAACCCTTCCCAGTCCCTGGCTTTCCTGCTGTTAATCCTGCAGTTTGAAGTCTGCCGTCTCTGTCCATTTGGCTTCCTCAGTTCAGCCTGCCTGAATACTGCAGCAAAGCGCCCTCTCAAGTTCCCACCCCAATAGCCCGACACCAACTGCTCAGTTCCTTCCACCTCCCAGGGCAATCTGCCCAGCTTTCCCAGAGAGGAAAAAAAAAAACCCACCAAAAAAACAAGGACAATACCAAAAGAAGCAGAGAGGATGTCAGTAAAGCATCTTAGCACAGAGGAGCATGTGGGACCTCCTGATTACAACACCCAGAGCCAGGGTCTGCAGCCTCCCACTGCCTCTGTGTTGATGCTGCCAGGAGCTGTTACTGACTGGCAGGAACTCATTCCCATGTGCAGCTCGGTTCGAAGCATCCCACCTTACTTTTCTGACAGAACTCATAGCAGAAATACGGCAAAGAGTAGAGAGAAGCAGCAAGAACGTGAAGGAGGAAACTGTCAGGATTAAGGTGGAAAACTTTTTTTTTTTTTTCCATAGTTTATTCCATTTCAAAGAGCAACTGGACAGCTCATGGACCGGACAACTCAGTTCATGCTCATGGAGCACAGAGCTGGGCAGCGGTGAAGGTAATCAAGTTAAGCCAGGAAATCTCTGCACAAGGAAGACGGAGGGAAAGAAAATCCAAGAAGGGGAAAGATGGCATTCGTGTCTTCTTCATCTCCTGACACACTGTGCTGTTTGGAGACTAAAACAACACACGCAAGAAACTAGTTATTAAGACATCATACCTTCTGAATTTTCCACAGTCTTCCCAAGAGCTGTACTACTAGAAGAGCACCTATAAATCAATCAGAGTTTTGAATTTATAGTAGTCACATGAAAATAGTAAAAGTAGATTAATTGAATTCTGTACTACACGTCAGAATTAATTAAAACAGTAGAGAAAAGTAACTGGAAATGCTGCACTGTTACTAACTCTAAATTATTATAAAACTCACATGTGATGCTTCTCTTAAAGCCTTAATTTCAAGAGACAAGAAGTTACACACAGAAAATCATATTACATAAAATCTGTAATTTTTTTTTTTTTTTTTTGGGGGGGAATATCATGGCTTTAAAGTAGTTTTCATGAATTACCGCATTTTAGGAAAAAAAATCCTGCACATAAATCAGAAAAGACACTTTATAGCAGGATCTAGCTGAAAGCAGCAGCTTTTTAAAAAATATTTTAGACATGAGTAGTTTTTACACAAGCAAAAGACCCTGAGGTGGGATACAAGGAAATCAGGCCTGTTTAGTTCCAGATGTCCAGTCTCTAGAGCTGCAGACTGCACACTCACATAACCACAGCTGCAGAAGGCATATCCACATAAACTTGCTTCTGCTGTATCATAGAATGGTTTGAGACTGGAAGGGACCTTAAAGAGCATCTAGTTCCAGCCCCCTGCCACGAGCAGGGACTCCTCCTGCTAGACCAGGTTGCTCAGAGCCCCGTCCAACCTGGCCTTGAACACCTCCAGGGAGGTGGCATTCCCATCTCCAAAATCAGATCTAAGGTGTTCATTTGGGAGCACTGCGCAGTTGTTTGCGTTTTGTTTGTTTTTCCCTTTTGTAAAATTCATTACTGTTCCTTAGAAGTTGTCTTCTGCTTCAGATTTTTTTTTTTTTTTCTCCAAAATCCTGAAACAAACTAACTGTTGTAGCCTAACGTAAGATTTAGGATTTGACCAGAAATCCAGACACCTCTGAAGCACCTATGCTCGGTTAATAGCGTATTAGATTTTTTTTTAAGACCATCCAGTTCCAGCCCCCTGCCACGAGCAGGGACTCCTCCTGCTAGACCAGGTTGCTCAGAGCCCCGTCCAACCTGGCCTTGAACACCTCCAGGGAGGTGGCATTCCCATCTCCAAAATCAGATCTAAGGTGTTCATTTGGGAGCACTGCGCAGTTGTTTGCGTTTTGTTTGTTTTTCCCTTTTGTAAAATTCATTACTGTTCCTTAGAAGTTGTCTTCTGCTTCAGATTTTTTTTTTTTTTTCTCCAAAATCCTGAAACAAACTAACTGTTGTAGCCTAACGTAAGATTTAGGATTTGACCAGAAATCCAGACACCTCTGAAGCACCTATGCTCGGTTAATAGCGTATTAGATTTTTTTTTTTTTTTGCACATGGGAAATTAGATGCTCTTAGGAGTCCTGCTTAGACTGGTGTCTAATGCCAAGGCAATCAGCTCCAGCTCCAAGTCTTTCTTACAGTTGCTCACATTTTACTGCTTTTAACACAAATTAAATCTTAAATAAAAATATATTTTTTTTCTTATGAAACAATCTAACACTAAAGCCTTACTTTAACTAGCATTTGCATGTGCTTCCACGCTGACCTTGACCCTGAGGGAGACGCTGTAAACCTGCATTCATATCTCTGTGCTTTACAGCGATATTGCATAATTCTTGCTGTTCCTATACATCACATAAACTTATTAGGTATGACTTTAACATCCCAGATCTGAGTTATATTTTGCCTATAAAGACTGTGCAAAGGAGCTGAACCTTTTCACTTGAGGCATACACCCCTTCATCTGATTTTTCGTGAGATTCAGCTCTAGAAATCACTTAATAGCTCAAGCTCGCTCCCAGGACAGCTCCGAGCCGCACAGCCCACCACAAGCGGGGAGAAGCCCCCGAGGAGGCGCCACATCACGCCGCGCCAGCCATGCCGCCCCGGCCCACCTCAGCCCAACGCGTGTGCAGAGCTCCCCGGTGCTCAGCAACCCCTACTGCGCCTGCGCGGCCTTTCGCGCCTCAACGCCGCAGCTCCCCCCT
>KL263686.1:400-16697 GCA_000699545.1 Podiceps cristatus
TGATCTGGAAGAGCTGTGTACCTTTCTACTGCCTTCAGGGATTCTGGCACAGCAAGTTAACCCAGATCTAGGAACAGAACTCCAGCAAGGGAAAGATGTCAACTCACTGTGTTTCCATGTTGCTCTGAGCATTTTCAGTCATTTTTGTGGAACCTTGACCTTGCAAGAGTCTTTTATCAAAAAAAGTGAGGCTTCATATTGCCACAATAGAATAAACTGGGTTCAGGAGAGAGCATCATCCCAATGTTTCCCCATCCCTGGAAACGTTCAAGCCCAGGTTGGACGGGGCTCTGAGCAACCTGATCTGGGTAATGGTGTCCCTGCTCACTGCAGGGGGTTGGACTAGATGGGCTCTGGGGGTCCCTTCCAACCCAAAACATTCTGTGATTCTATGATTCTATGATCATCAAAATAAAACTTAGTCTTGAGATCATATTTTCAGAATTTGGCTGATGTCCCTACATGTAGTGCAAACAAGTTACAACTACCTAGCACAGGACAGATTAGTTTTATTTTGTATTGGACAAAATGCGATGAAAAGACTATGGCATTTTGAGCTGAATAAAAACTATTGACATGTTATATTTTTCATTACTTTAATTAAAAACCCAAAAGTTTTAAAAGTATTTATTTTCAACATAAAGATATTTATTTTCAAGTGATTTGAGTGTTTCTAGTGCAGCCTTATACCAGGATTTGAGGCAGAAAATTCCTGTTTTTCTAAACTATAAGACAAGTCTGTTTCTAATTATTTTTTTAAAACTGTTGCAGCAAAAAAAAAAAAAAAAAAAAATAATGTATCTGAGCAGAGTTAAAAATTTCCTATCTTGAAATCATGTGGGATACTATGGAAATGGAGAGCTTTGTACTGATAGCTCACTGATTATGTCATTGGTCCTAATTTATGAGTTAATATGCTGGGGTTGTTCCTGCCTGATTTTATCCATGTTCAAAGCTATAATAGGAATTGTACATGCAGTAAGTAAACTTAGAACTGGGTAACATATTAGCCCAAAATCTGTGCACTCATTTGTCTTCTAAAAAGGACACAATCTCCTCCTGTACCTTGTGGACCCTGGACTGTTATGAATTATTACAACAAGCTTATTAAAAAACAAAATTTGACATTCTAGGTAGCAGCATTCTTGAGGGAATAATCCTTACATTTTCTATTTCTTAAACTGTTGGCAAACCAATGGCATTGCCTTCCAAATACAATTTTGTTATTGTTACAAAATGATGCTTTTTTCCCCCTGATTATCTTTTCCTGTATTTCCTATCCTGGAAATACTATGATCAAAATTTCTTGTTTGCCCTCTGACCTGCCTATAAAAGGCCACTGCACAGCATGTTCCAGAGTGGCTCACTTGTGCCCCTTCAGCACATTTCTCAGGGTAAGTGAGCAAGTTAAGGCTTAAGTTTTGTCCAGATGGTTTTCTCATGGTTTATTATCTCCCCTGGTGCCTTTGACTGACAGGGGATTTCCCATCTGTGGCGAGCCTGTAGGCAGTTCTTACTCTTACAAACATGGAAAACTGCACTAATCCTCATGCATTTAATGCTTTGCTTCAGCTAATACTGAAAGAAGCTAAATGTGTCTGTGAACCTTTCTCTTCCCTTCTTAGAGAGCACAGATATCTTAATAATATGTGGAAAAAGAATGCTTTCAAGTGTTAAGAAAAATACTGCTCCTGAATGGCACATTTTGTGACAGAGGAGATGGAGTGCTCAGTGTCATCATGGCTCATCATGTATGATCAAGAAAGTTTTACATTTCTGAATAATTACTTGTGTTGTCACAAATGTCATGGATGCAAATACACATAAAGGCAATATACTCTTCAATAGCTCTCGGTGCTTGCAAAGAAGTCACAGTATGCACCAAGTGTTTTAAAGGGGTAGTGATCCCAACTATCCTTAAAATAAAATGTATCATAGAATCATAGAACACCAGGTTGGAAGGGACCTCAAGGATCATCTGGTCCAACTTTTCTTGGCAAAAGCACAGTCTAGACAAGATGGCCCTGCAACACCCTGTCCAGCCAAGTCTTAAATGTCCAACGCTGGGGAATCCACCACTTCCCTGGGGAGGTTATTCCAGTGGCTGATTGTTCTCATTGTGAAAACTTTTCCTTATGTCCAATTGGAACCTCCCTGATACTGAACACAGTATTCCAGATGTGATCTGGCAGGCACTGAGTAGAGTGGGATAATGACTTTGTCTTTGCTGGTGATAACCTTGTTGATACAATTCTGTGCCCTTTTGGCTTTCTTTGCTGCAGCAGCACACTGTTCACTCATATCGAGCTGCTTTTCCACCAAGACCCCCAGGTGCCTTTCCACAGAGCTGCTCCCCAGCTGGTTAGATCCCAACCTGTGCTGCACTCCTGGATTATGTTTTCCCGAGTCCAAGACCTTACACTTGTCCTTGTTGAACTTCACAAGATTCTTCCAGCCCACTCTTCCAGCCTATGCAGGTGTTCCTGTAGGGTGGCTCTCCTTTCCAAAGTGTCTGCTTTACCACTCTGGTATCATTGGCAAACAAATCTGACCACAGTTTTATATAAAATATGATTCAAACTGGTGTTCTGATCAACATCATGCTAAATGGAAACTGAACCATAAATGTTGGAAAATTTTATTGTTTCTATGTCTTTTCCAGAAAAAAAAAAAAAAACACACACACAAAAACCAACCAAACAAAAAAACCCACCAAAAAACTCTCACACCAATACTGGACATATTACTGTCACCAATAGAAGTCATACCTCAAACCAGATAATACTACAGTGATCTATTAACTTTCTCCTTTATGCCTGTTGCCTACAATTAAATTAAAAAACTATTATAATACATAGGTTAATTTTACTTAAAAAATCAGAGTTTATCTAAAGTTCTATTTACAAATAGGGTTCCACTTTAAGTTTTTTACCTTAAAAGAACAGAAGTTCTTAGTGTCTTCTTCCCTAGTGTTGCTAATGTCTTCCTCACCTTCTAAGTTATTTTCAAGTCAACAACAGAGAACACAGTGTATGCTGTATGTTCTAGTTTTCCCTTCCTGTTTTTTACTTTCTGCTTTTCGTCTTGTATCAGTGATGATTCGTGCCCAAAATAGTAGTGATATATACTCTTAGAAAAAGTATATGCAGCACATGATGGATACTACTAGGCAATAAATGCAATCAAACTATATATAATAAATAGAGATAACAGGAAAAGAGGACATGTATATCTTGATGGAATCCTTGCCAAGTAAATATTGTACTTTTTAAAGGCTTTTTTTTTACATGTCACTAACTTGCAATAGCATATATTAACTTCTTGCTGGCTTGGTTTGTCAACAAAGTTAGGGTCTTTTCTTTTTATCCATTTTACTCATAAACCTTTAAAGTCCCCTTGAAAGACAAAATATATGTAACAAGGCCACATTCAGTTAAATATCCTTCTAGTACTACATCTCCTGCCTATAAACATTTTTGTTTCAGTCAGAAGATAAACAGTTGATTCCACTGAGCTGAGAATTAAATATGTTCCATGAATACCTGAATGTATCTTGGCTTTTCTTTAAATGTTGTATATGTTCCCACTACCTAAATATAAGAACATTACACAATGTCTATAATAAAAAAGAGTAGGCACAACTATATTATCCTTCTAAGAGTCAGGAAACCTGCAAATGCTTTAACATGTATTATCGACATTAATGTCCATGTTCAGGCCCGGTATAAATACAGCTCCAGTGTCTTCAGTTACCTCATTTCAAACTAGGGTAAGGCTGAGTTTAGCCTTCTGATTTCTTGTTGATGTTGTTATTGTAGTGAAATGGCTGTGTTACTTACCAAATACAATTTTCTTTCATTTTTTTTATTAGATATATTTGTTGTTTCTATATAACCAAATAGTAAGTAGAACAAATTAATATATTCAGCAACTTTTAGCATACTATACAATTAAGAAAGAAGACTAAACATGCTAATAGCAAATATAGCTACTGTGTTGAGTATTGTATTGTGATTTACTGCAAAGAGAAATAGAATAAAGAGCTTTTATCAGCTCAGTCCAGATCTGCTTTTCTGGTAATTCAAAACGTCTAACAAATCTTGCTGTACTCTACTTTGCAATATATCAAAGGAGCTATTTACTATACAGATAGATAGCAACTGTCAGATCCAAGGAATTATAATTTTGGCTACCTCAGGATAGGTTTTACAATAGCTCGATGCATTCTGTATCGTAAATCCAGTGGCAATAGACAGAAGAGGGATCTTCCATGTTCATGGAAACGTGAAGGAAGCAACTTGTCTTTTCACATGCTTGACATCACTTCCAGGAGATGAACCATCTCAAACAAGAAGCTCTATAGTTGGAATGATGTCCCCTTAATGCTAAATGGTCTTAAGCTTCTTCTATCATGAACTGTGTTGCTGGATGCAGTGTAACATCTAATGGCAGCCAAGCATATGCTCCTTTGTCAATGCTAGTGAGAAGAGCCAAAAAGAACACAATTACTGAATATTTTTTAGTCTTATAGATGTTAGAACTGTAATGGGCAGCTAGATAATCTAGACTGAATTGCTTTACACCTCAGATCCTCCTAATTCCCTGCCAAATAACGTTTGACTATAAAATGTCTTCTTTCAGAAAGGAACTTCGTTTTAATACAAATACATAAATAGATGGGGAACCAACTCTTCCCTTGGTAGTTTTGGGGATTTTCTTTCAGCAACTAATCTCTCTCACAGTTTGAAATGTATTATTCTAATTTTAACTTGTTTCTCTGTAGCTTCCTGCTATTTGCACTCTCCCTTCTAGGTTATGAAGCCCTTTGGGACCTAACATTCACTTGCCCCCAAAAGATTTATGAAATAAGTCTTTTAAAATAACCAAGCAGATGGAATTGTAAGTTTTTCAATATTTAATGCTTTCCCTAGCTCTTGATTCACTTGAAATTTTTTTCTGAATTCTTTTTAAAATTTGTCTTTTTACAATACAGAAACATAAAATGTATGCAGTACTCCAGTGTAATTTTCATAAGTGTGACCTGTCAAAGTAACATCTTGTAACATCTCGTCAAAGTAACATCTCTTCTTTGTCTACCTAAATATCCTGTGAGTCCAAAAAGAGTTAGCAAAATTCAGAAGTAAGTAACCATTGCTCTGGAGGAGGTCTGCATTCTGCAGCAGCAGTACTATCCAAATTCAGACTTGTTTTGTTCAAGACTGGGAAATGTTTGTATTTCCAACTTCTCTAGGAAACTCCTACCTACTCTTTAAGGGTTGTAACATAGTGCCACAGATGATTGCTGTCCAAATGAGAATGGAGGGACATGTGAAACTGTACCTTGTCATGTGATGTGTGAGAGAACCCTATGCACTGGTGAGTGATATTAACAGATTAGGCCTAAATGTCCATTCAAAATCATTTAATTTTCCTATTTCAGTTTTCTTAAATAATCATGCCCCGGGAGGGGGAGGAAAACAGATGAACAGAAATTCCCAAAAATCACAGAGCATACTTTGAAGCTTTGTACTGTGTTCTTAAGTCGCTGTGTTTATCTTACTCCTTGACAAATAAGGATGGAATAAGATACCAGTAAAATACATTAGCTGGGCTCAGCCTCTGTACTGACTGATGGATCTCCATTATCAATCAGAGGTAGCAGGGAAATCTCTCCACTCAGGCGCTAAAACACAACAGATGTTGCTCTGCCAGTTTTCATTATGCTAAAGTAGTGTGGCTACAAGATTGCTTCTGGTTTGATGTTATCAGTTTTCTTAGAAATGATAACCATTTCAGCTTTCTCTTTCACTGTTGAAATACAGCACTTCTCAACAGCCAGCATCTCTGCTGTTCTTACATTTAACAGAAAAGCAAAACAAAGAAAATAGCCTAGATTAAAATTTTAAGTGCTTTAAGGACATTAGGAACTATCCTGCAAGTTGATAATAAATTACTATTTACAAAACATTCTATAACAGTGGCTTGATTGAAAAGCAAGCAGTTCTTAAGACTTTTATCTAATGTCCTCAGCTGTGCAGTGTTAATGAAAGTTTGCAATTACCATGAATTTTAACTAATACTCAGCTTTATTTTTAATTGTTTTGTTTACAAAATGCATTCATTAATCACATTAATGTCATATTTTATCACTTTCAAAATTACCTGATGGCAGTTGAGGAGCTCGAAATGTAACAGCTTGTTTCTGTCTTTTTGAAATGCATTATGAGAGGTGATACAATGAAAATAAAAAGTCTTATTAATTTATTCTTCTGAAGAGAGTTCATTACAGATCTTGGCATTAGATATTTTCTCAGACCCATCTTATCTCAGTATTTTATGACTATAATTGAAATTATAGTCCGATAAACCCTTTATTTAAATGTTCCTGAAAGGAAGTTCTAAGCAACAAGCAATCAAATGTGTTATAAAAAGTGCAATTCTGGCCCTAAGTATATTGAGGGTAATTACGCCACTGATTTCTGTGACTAGAGAGGATTAGTCTTGAGTACTGTATGGCAAAATGTATACTAATAATACCTATATATACTAATAAATATGTTATAATCATAGATATTGAGATTATTAGAAGCTTACTTCTAATTGCAACTCTTTTCTTGCATCTACCTTTGCATAATTACATAAGAGCATAATTACTTTTGATGTAATTGATACTGTTACATCTATAGCTCTCTGAAATGATGCAGGTAAGGAGATGTCTGTGCAGTACCTTATGAATCCACAGAACTGTAAGCATGTGAAAAGGAGGGCAAGATCAGGCAGGGTCTCCTAAGTTCATAGAATCACAGAATCATAGACTGTTTGGGGTTGGAAGGGACCCCCAGAGCCCATCTAGTCCAACCCCCTGCAGTGAGCAGGGACACCATTACCCACATCAGGTTGCTCAGAGCCCCGTCCAACCTGGGCTTGAATGTTCCCAGGGATGGAGCCTCCACTACCTCTCTGGGCAGTGTTTCACCACCCTCATCATAATTTCTTCCTTATATCCAGCCTAAACCTACCCTGTTTCAGTTTAAAACCATTCCCCCTTGTCCTGTCACCGCTGTCCCTACTGAAAAGATTCTCCCCCTCTTTCCTATAGGCCCCCTTTAAGTACTGGAAGGCCGCAATCAGGTCTCCCCGCAGCCTTCTCTTCTCCAGGCTGAACAAGCCCAACTCTCTCAGCCTGTCCTCACAGCAGAGCTGCTCCAGCCCTCGGATCATTCTTGTAGCCTCCTCTGGCCCCGCTCCAACAGCTCCATGTCCTTCTTGTGCTGAGGGCTCCAGGGCTGGACACAGCACTCCAGGTGAGGTCTCACCAGAGCAGAGTAGAGGTTCCTTCTACTCCGATCCCTTCCATGCAACGCCAAAGATGTACAACTACTTTCAAACGTGTTTGCACGTGCAGTAGTGGCATTTATTTTCAGAACCATAGTGACTGGTGCAGAAGCCTGTGACAGTGCACGACAATACGTGATGCTGATTTTGCCGCGTAGTGCAGCAGCTTTGTGTCATGGGGGCAGGCTGAGCTCAGGCTGCCTGCATGGGCATGATGGGCATCAGGGTGGCACTGCGACAAATTAAAGAATTAGGCTAAGAAATAGCTGGAGGTTCAAAGCATTCACTGGTTCTTCACTATCTGTTAAAATGATACAGCCAGCAAGGCTAATGTACAACAATACTGACAGAAGTGGAAGATACTACCTGGCACTGCTGTTCATTTTAATTTTCCTTGAACTTACTTGGTCGTAAATGCCAAAGTCTATAATTGAGTTCCATTTGAATATGATTATGTTAATCCCCTTACAAGGTTTGCCCCTTTGTACCTCTGTGAGCAGATGAATTAATTTTGATAAAGCAGAAATAGAGACGCCAGACACATAGCATGGACTATAAAGGACTTAGAGCTTCTTTTCTGATAATATGCCTTACTTCTTACCAGGAGGTATTTTACCAAAAGCACCACTCAGTTCTCTTCTTTGTAGACTGGAAGGGAGACACTAGTTAAATGTTGCACAATCTTTGTCAATTAGTGTGTGGAAGAGCTGGAGTCGAGTGGCAGTTTCAGGCAGCAAGACAGCACTGAAGCACGCTGCTTTTAAGTCCTCTCAGTTCTTCACTTTGGATCAAAGACAAATTCCACTGCAGTCATCTGAGCCTTGGGAGTAGCTGGTTTCCTTACTAGATGAAGTACATATGCCTTTCCAAAGGTCCGCCTCCATGCACCTGTCATTCTTCTGATTTTATTCATCAGGCAATCGCGGTGTTTCTGAAGCATGACAAACAGCAGCAAAATCCACTCCATGACCTTGATAATGGAAGTGGGAAAACAGAGAAACCTTAAAAAATGCTGCTTTTAGCTATCAGCCTGTTTTAGTAATTTAATAATTTAGTGGCTAGATAAAACTAACTAAATGTTTCTTTTTAAAGTTCTTGCTGAGAAATAAGGAATGTTTTCAGCCCTCAAAGCAAAAAGTAGATTTTGCCACTGTTTTATTTCACTTTTCTTTTTTTCTTACTATTGTATACATCTTGGATGAAAATGAATTCTTTCCCTCAGTGGCTTATAGAACTACTCTTAATATTTTATGTTGAAGGAGGAATCAAATTCATAAATAATAAATCTAAACCTTCTAGGTGCAATACAAAGGAATATAATGAGTTTCTGTGAAAAATCACAGATTTAATGCAATAATGCTGTGTTTTAATGTCAGCTGTACTCATTTGCTACTACTGAACAAGAATAAATTGTCAGTCATTAATGTATGCATTCAAATGAAGATAATTACTATATTCCTCACTGATTTTTGCTTCATCACTTAACAGGAACGCAAATCTCAGAGATTAAAAAATGAACCAGTGTACTGCAGACAGTGGGGTCAAAATGAACAATGCATGAGAAAAGATTTTGGTTTATTTCATAGAATCCATTGCATTATATTTGAAAGCCAAAGTCATAACCACAGTTAAATGAAATGAGGGAAACAATTAGATAAGCAAATAAAAAATGATCTCAGAATAAAATATTAATGGTAAAGGGAAAAAAGTTGCAAAGCAACCAAGCTCAGTAAAAGGGTCTCAAAAGAAGGTTCATGTAGAACTGGAAATAAATGCTAGCCAGCACAGCTGAGATTCAGAAGACCTGAAACACTCATGTCCTATGTTTAACAGGTCCAAACAAAGCAAAAGTAAGGGTTCATCTACATAACAGACAGGTGAAGCTGTGTTCTGCCTGTGGTCCAGACCTTTCAAAAACCATGGAGCCATGACACTCATACTGGCTCATATAGGTTTTGTGCCTCACCAATAGGAATATAAGTAACTATAAGAATTTAAGCAACCAAGCCCAAGGAAACTCAAAAGCCTAGACTGTTTGAGCTAGGGAAATCTCATTACACTCCTGTGAGTGTGGGTAGAATTTACTTGGAGATATTGTTTCTAAACTGTCCCACACTGAAGATCTAGAATTCAAGCTTCAACATGGAGACTCTGGAACCTACAGAAAAGCTGAGAGGTCCTCTTCACACACTTAACACAATGTTGAGTCTGACACAAAACACGTCGGCTGTTGACATATTGATTCAACAGTCCCAAACAATTCTTTTCCACAGAATATAGAAAAAAATTTCACCAGCTAAGAATGCCAGAATTCAGGCTATTATTTCTTCTGCCAATATCTATTATTTCTTCTGCTTCTTGACTTCCAGGGAAGACTGCAGAGCCAGCCAACTCTTTTTTTTTTTTTTTTTTTTTTTTTTTCTTCCCTAGAGTCTTGTTGTTACAGAGGTGTCAGAAATATGAGTACCATCATGGTCAAGGAGGATTAGAACCAAAAACTTCACTTTTTGGATGAGTTTATGAACATAATTGTTAAAAAGGCACCTTCCAGGTTTGTGCCTAGCCTCAGAGAAAAAAAGTTCCTAATACTTTGGCTCTTGAATATTCATATTCATTTAGAAGTTCTAGTATTTTGCTGAATATGAAAAGTAATAACATAGACCTGAGTTAGGTGCCAAGGCTTTGGCAACTTTCAAATAAAATTCCCTCCACTGCCTTCACTGATTTGATAAGGTAGGATCTCTTACTGTGCAAGCCAAAGCATAAGTCTGAGAGAATAAGTTAAAAAGTTTTGGGTTTGGTGAAGCTTTTTTTCCCATTCCCTCTCCTACCCTTTATGATATGGAGTGAGGTACTATTGGATTCTTAATGGACTGACATAAAATATTGGCTAAAAAAAATGTTGACATGGAAGTCTAGGAAGCCTAGCTGTCTGTCTTCTCTAAACATCAAGATTGAAGTTGGGCATATATTTACAGCATCTAAAATGGAGCCACCTCTTTAGACACTTTAGGTCTCACCTTTCTTCCTTAAAATCCTAGATTATCTACCCACTTTCTTCACATGAACAGTTCTATATTGTAGCAAAGTTAAAACCACAGACAGACTTCTACAATGGCTTTGACTTAAAAGATGTCAGGCAAAGATTACTTGACTGAATTAAATAAGTAGATACTCATGTAGTCATTAAACATTTAGCTCAACGTCTACCATTTTTCACTTCAGATGTACAGTTGGCTGACTACTGTTGGGATGTAGATTTTCACTACATGAAATGTCTTGCCAACAATGAATGTACTAAACTGCCATTCAAGAAAGGATTAAAGGAACTATAAGCATGACCACCTGGCTAATGTCCTTGTCTTTGATTTGTTATCAAAAACACTGAGTGATTTGATATCTCTTTCCTTCAAAAGGAATTTTTATAAAAAATATACCCATGCACACAAATGTGTCTAGATAAAAAGATGTAAATTAATTTACTGGCAATGTAATTTTTGAGATCCCTAGAAAGTCAACATTCATTTTCTAATTCTGATTTTATGTACAAAAGTGGAGTCAAAATGTTACAGTCCAAGCTGTTCATCTGTGTTCAGAATGCAATCTGATATAGTTATCTTTCGTGATGAAAAAGCAGTTCATAACCATGCCCATTGTCATCTGTGGTAAATTATGGTAGTTCCATTCCCCATATTCTCATTGTAGAGTTTATCACAATAGACTATCACAGAAACTAAGGTTTTAACAAGTTTCAGTGAGGGATTAGGTGTTTAATTAATATCCAAATTGTAAAAACATTTTATATTTATTAACTTTTAAAAGAGCTTCAGGGTTTATTCTTTAATGTGGATTTTAGAAATAGACTGTGATTGATTTCTTTGCATTTCTTCTAAGGCATTTATTGAACACTACCATTAGAGATGAACTATTGCTCTAGACCAGCCTGTTATCTCATCTACCGGTTTCTATCTTCTTAAAGCTATGTAGTCAGTAACATTGTCCTATATGTGCTGAGGCCCCCTCCTTCAACCTTTTTGACTGGAATAACAAGGAACTATTTACAGTCAAAGAGCATTGAACTTCTTGTTATACTATCTGTTGTTCATCAAGGATTTAAATATGTTAGAAGAGACGTAATTTTTCCCTTGTGAATTGGACTGAGAGGTTCATGAGTACTAAGGGCATCATACTCCCATTTTTATTATTGATAGTGCCAAATTGTGTGCATTATTCAGGTTTTTCCGTGAGGAGTATTTAATTATTTCTTTTTTTTTTTTTTTATTTTCCAAAAATCTTACCTTAAATAAATATTGTCTACACCTAATCCTAGCCCAAATACACATGGTATTTTTTTAAAGTTACTGCAATTAAGGTAGACTGAAACTACCTTTAGGTTTTTGTGGGGTTTTTTTGGTTTTTTTTTGTTTGTTTGTTTGTTTGGGTTTTTTGTTTGTTTTGTTTTGTTTTGTTTTTTTTTCTATTAGGTTATAGTCTATGTATACAGCTCAAAACTAGCTTCAACATCTTACAGGCTGAGATTCTGATATATTTCTTTGGAGCCTGAGGCTATGCCCTTTTTCATGTTTTGTTGATTTGTCATTGGGAAAAGGCTCCATGAACTCAGTGGAACTCGCCAAAAGAAGGTATTTCCCCCAGGTCTCAAGTTAAGAAATTAAGTTCTTCGAGTTTGCTTTTGCACAGCATGCACTCACTGGTTCTAGCAGCATTGCATAATGATAGCTCTGGCAAAGTTAGAGACTTCTGTACCATGTAAGAACACTGTGAAAACAAGAAGAGCTGAATTCAGTGGTTTATGCAATCTTTTCTTTTTTGAGGGTGGTAAGGGACAGAAAGTCCAAGCTAGGGTTTTAGAACAGCACAAAATAATCATTTATTTATTTATATATTTGTTAGGAGAGGATTTGCACCTATGTAGTGCAATATTCGTACAAACCTCACTGGCTGGTGACAGAGATAGCAACACAGTATGTTTTCTCTTTGTCTTTTTTAGTATCAGAAGTCAGAGAAAGTTACAAGATATGCTAGCACTGAGGCAGCCGTATTATTAGCATGAATGAATACCACATTTGGACAGCTGTTCTCAAACTTCTTATAGAGGGCCCCAATCATTTTTCCTTCATCATATTTACAGGTACATACACTACAATGTAAATGCCAGTCTGCCCATCTGCCTGTCTAGCTATCTGTAAGAGTCTTTGACTTGCTCCAAAATTCTTCATTTCAGCCCACCATTCCTTCCTGAACTTCAAACTGTCCATTTCTTTCCTTTCTGAAATGTTTTGCAACCTAGCCTTCATGTTTAAGATGCCAATACCCGTGAATTCAGAGGAAGAGTTGCACCCCCTCTCCTGGCAGTCAAACATGAAATAGGTTTCAAAAGAGGAGGCGAACAAGAAAGCAATCAGGAGGAAAATACAAATTTAACTGAGTGTTCTCTCCTTCATCTTCAGGATATACTCCACTCCCAGCTGTCCTGATGCTGGGTTAGGCCATTGAAACATAAAACTGCATTCAAACCTGGTTAAGATGATCCTTTTTTTGTTTGTTTGTTTTTTTCATATTGAAGTCTAAGAGTACTAGTGTTGGTTTTAAGGGAGTGGTTTTCAACTGATAGGTCATCAACAGCTTTCACTGATGTGCAAGCTTTTGACGGGTCACTCCCATTGAGTACACAACAAATAACTCCTGGACTTCAGGCTTTAGAAGTCTTCCATCACTCTTTATTAATGGAAACAAGTAAAATTCAAAAGGTAATGTAACAGAAATAACTTATAAAGCAAAATTTAACATGATTACTATGGTATTTGCTGTTCCATGAGTGCAGCCATTACCTACTGGTTCAAGGGATTTTTGGGCCACCTGTCTTCTACATGATAGTACATAGCAGGGGTACATTCCCTTGAATTAAGGGGGCAGCAAGGGAAAAGCAAGCCATCGCTGGCTGTGCATGATATTCTTATGCTTTCTCTGGGTCTCTGCCACCTGTGTGGTGTTTATAAAGAATGAGCAACCTGCAATGCTGAGTTGGAAACATGAGTTCCCAAAACTTTAAAAGATAAGTTGTTGAAAGCTGATGAAGGACCAAAGGCAGCCTTGAACCTCCAAGTAAGGCTGTCACTGACTTTGCCCAGCCTTGTCAACATCTAGACACACCCAGGACAGTTTATATTCACTGACGTATGTATGGGAATCTGCACTCTGAAAATTACTTTTTCTCATTTTATTTTTTCCTTTTTTCCTTTTTTCTTTTTTCCTTTTTTTCTTTTTTCTTTTTTCTTTTTTCTTTTTCCTTTTTTCCTTTTTCTTTTTTCTTTTTTCTTTTTTCTTTTTTTTTTTATTTGGGTTTTTTTTTCTTTTTTACTTTTACTTTCACTTTTTCCCCCCCTTTTCTTTATGTGGCAGCACAGTGGCGATTAGAAAAAATCCAGCCAACTCCAGCAGGGCGGAATTTAACTTTATCAGGAAGAATTTAAGTTACTACACAAATTTATAACACACATGTTCTAATTTCTGAGACTTCAGAACAAACAGTAGTAGAGGTGACCTTGTGTATTTTATAGGTGTGAACAATAATCACATACTCAGCTTTGAGTTTTTGATAATGAATGATAATAGAATTCTTATTAATTGTCAAATTTTGAGAGATTCACTTTTCTAAGGGCTCTGTGATACTTAAATACATGTCTACATTTATAAATTACAGAAATTGAGGAAGAGACAGAGAAAAATTCACATTTGCTAATGAACGTTTTGTAAAGATACAATCTTGAAGTGATAGGTTTCTTTTCCTGATGTTTCGGCACCTTTTCTTTTGCAGCATGTTGCTAGTAACTTTGACCTTTTGGGTTCATGGTCATTTGGGTTTAGTTCAATTATGTCTAACATAATGGCATCTCATCCACTTTCTTAGATATATTCCTTAATGTGCTATAAGATTTAGTCCTTTGGTCATTACTGCTTGTGATTTATTTGATTTCAGTATGTGATTATTTGTCACCATTATCTATGCAGTTATAAATACACTGTTATGTACCCACAGATTTCTGTTACTGAGTTAAATTTATAGAACTGATTTCTTCAGTTTACTCATCTGGATCCAGCAAAGTCAACTATACACCACTGTTGGGAATTTGAGTTAGGTTGCTTAGTCTTTGAATATTACTTCTTTTTTATTCAAAATAATAAATGAAGATGACATTTCTATTTTCATGTTTGAGCATACACTTCATCAGTTTCTTAAAGTGACTTTTTTTTTTCTTATGCAATAGTACAGCTCTTATTCATCTATGCATTGAAGACATTGGGATTCTGGAGAAAACTTTCTTTTTCTCCTAATTTGAGCTTGAACAGGACAGCTTCTTTGGAATCAAAATGCTTCAGTGCTTTATAGAGATAAAATATATTTTTAATATATGTAGAAATGTATTTTTATATTTATGACCATACTCCATATATCTGCATTAATCACAAATACTTAAAACTAGGAATGATAGTAAACCTCATCTCTATCTTCCTTCTCTGGTTTATAATAAAGTGCATGATTTCGCTTGTTTAAATGAGAAAATGGATGGCTTTGTATGTTACCTATAATACATTAATTAAAAGAAAATTAAGAAAAAAAACAACATATTTTTAACAAATATTTATGAAAGTATTGTGGGACATTCTTAGTTGTTGCATGACTGAGTTCTGAATCCAGAGTTGCTGCACAATGAAGGTCTAAGGATAGAAATAAGGCAAGCGAAAGGAAAAGGACTATATGTTGTCAGCCAAAAATACACTTGAAAAATCAGATAAAGTCTTGGGATTACTTTCTCCAGATGTTCTAAATCTGCAGCCAGCTACTGCAAGAGTTTTGTCTTTTTTTGTCTTCCAAATTCATGGCTCTCTGCACATTGATCAGCTGTTGAATTATTTCAGGTTAATAGTTATTACAAGAAGCCATGGTTAAATTGAACCAAGTACTACCACAGTTACCACATGGTGAATTACAAAAAGTATTTGAGCTACATTCACAGGCTTCTCTACTTGGTAGAAAGACAGTCAAGAATGTGAAGATCATGTTTCCATCAGTAGTTTTTCCAGGGCATACATGCTGAGTTCAAGCTCTAATATCAAGACTCTGAAATAGAAGCAGGGTGTCAGGCATGTGGTCTGGCTGAACTACAGATGTAATAGCACCAGTCTGACAGACTGGGTGGAATCAAAGAGAGAATATTTTACATTTCCCCCTAAAAGTAGCAATAAGGAATTCTCTTAGATATAAACTAAAAAAGAAATACTATGGGGGCCAGAAGAACTTTCTGTAATATCAAAAGTAATCAAGTGTCTATGGAAACAACACAGAACTAGCTTTTTATATTCATTAGCAGGGTGATTTTCCAGTTCCAGAGAGAGCCACCGAGCAGTTTATAGCACTCACGTAAATGCATTACCACTGTGCTACCTACTGTGCTTCACTCTGAGGGCATCTTCATTGTACATATTGCAGACATTTTGCATATCAAGCTCTTCTGTAATAGAATAATAACATTGAACTTCTTGTTGTAAAGATGAAAAGGTGATGTATGTGAATGGTTTAATTGTCACTGTTTTACTAGTTTGAAACTGAGGAAGTGTCTGTGTCAAAGACAGGTAGACAAAAGAAAAGTTGGAAGTGGTTATTACATTCCAATGTAATCCAATGCCAATGGTATCCTGGGCTCCATCAGAAGAGGGGTGGCCAGCAGGGACAGGGAGGGGATTGTCCCTCTCTACTCTGCCCTCGTGAGGCCCCACCTGGAGTCCTGTGTCCAGGTCTGGGGCCGCAGTACAAGAAAGATGCAGAACTGTTGGAGAGGGTTCAGAGGAGGCCACGAAGATGATGAGAGGGCTGGAGCACCTCCCCTACGAAGAGAGGCTGAGGGAGCTGGGCTTGTTCAGCCTAGAGAAGAGAAGGCTG
>KL263687.1:0-16344 GCA_000699545.1 Podiceps cristatus
CCCTTGCAGGCTTGTCACCTGCAAACCAAGCCCCTCTCCTGTCCCTCCGAGCAGTCCCGGAGCGGATCAGCGCCCTCTCGTCATCGCTGGCCACCGGGTAGCCCAAAAGTCCCCGAGGCGACCCGGGCACTGGCCAGGTGGGCTGGGATTGCGGGGGCCCGGCTGGGTGGGCAAAGGGTGGCAGGACCCTGCTGCATGGGCAGGAGTGCGGGGTGCCTGCAGGCTGGGGAGGCTCACTCTGCCGTCTGGTGTTTTGGGGAGCAAAAGGCAAGTTTGAATGAACTCTGTGCACTTCACACTGGTGAATGAAGTGCCTGCACAGAGTGCACTGTCCGTCTGCCTTACGTAAGTGTCTGCTGTGCTAATGAATAATGGAATAAAAATCCCACGGCATCAGGATATGTTTAGTTCTAGTATCTCTCTCCTCTCTTGCTTTCTCCCCGTAAAGATCCAATTCTGAGGAATATAGAGGAGTACAGCCTTGTCATCCCCACCAGCACCGATTCAGAGGGCAGGTTCCTATCCCACTTGGTGTCTGGACCGCCAAAAGCACGCTTCAGGAGAGCTGCGGAGGATTTGCAACATGAAGCAGCAAATGAGCAAATATTTTACAATGTCACTGTTTTTGGAAGAGAGTTTCACTTCAGGTTGCGGCCAAACTCCAGGCTCGTGGCCCCTGGAGCAACAGTTGAATGGCAGGAGGACTCTGATGAGACTCACGTCGAACCTCTCTATGGGAATTGCCTCTATGTCGGGGATATCACTGATTTGCCAAATGCTTCGGTCGCTATCAGCAATTGCGATGGGCTGGTAAGTTCCTTTTGTTATTATATCAAAGATAATTACATTAATTTCCTGCAGTCTTTAAATATAAAATGTGTGGACTGTCAGAAACTCACACCTCATATGGTAACTGTGAATGCAAATTAACTAATGTTCCCTTGTGTGGGAATAGCTGCGCTGCACCAGGCACTTCTTTACAGACAGTGGCACTAGAAGTTTGAGCACATGCTCTGTGGTAGCTACTCTGGAACAGAGCAGCTGAAGCCAGGATTTATGTTGATTTATGGTAGAGTTACTTGAGGTGTCTGATGCTTTGAAACGGAGGATGAAATGGCACGTTCTTGGCATCCTCTTCCACTTTTCACTTCCAGTCTGCAAAAAGATACTTTAGAAGAGTTAATCCCAAATATGGGACTGGACTACCTTGGAAACAAAAGTGATAGATGAAATTTGTTTTTGCCCTGGAAAATTTTAATTCATTCAAAGTCTGTTTTCATGGACCTTTGACGTGGTGAGTTTCATTGCCTAATCAAGTGATTGATGGAAAGTGGTGAGAAAGTTTTGAGTTTTACAAGCAAAACAGCTCCCTGTGATACATTTTGCAAGGCTCTGTGTTTTAAAACTTGCTGCAGCTTTCTGCCTTGGAGTTCACGTTCAGCAGTCGAATTATAACAGTTTGTCCCTGACATCCTAAGCTGTCATACTATCATCTGAACAGTAATTGCTGCACAGCAAGTTGTTTAGTGAGAAAAGGGCTATTTTTTGGATAATGAACAGTTTATCCAGCCAATATTTTCTTGCTATACCCTTTAGAATTCATAATTTTGAGATTACTTAATTTTAATGCATTCTGTTCTCTGCTTAAAAAGCCAGTATGAGTCAGTTGTATTTCTGTTTATTTAATCATAGGAAGTTGTTCATTTGCTGCGTCAAGAAGGTAACATGTATGGAGATAGTACGTTGGCTATGTGAGAATGGAAGGGAATCAAATACTTTTCCCCTTACTCTTCCCTTTCCTGTGGTTTCTCCTAGCCATGTGCATTCCTGTTCTGAAAAGCAGATTTTAATGTGGCAGTTCTTTGATGTGGAGAACTGTCTGAGGGCAAGAGGAACACCAGGACTGGGCAAGAGGAGCAGTTCAGAAAGCAGAATGTGAGCCTGCAGGCCTCTGGTGGGGGAACAGGAGTTCTTTGCTCTGCCCATACCTAGCACAGATCATTCTGTGTAAGGCAACCTTTACTTGCCTTGGGCATTGCAGAACTGGGATGGAGGCAAAGCTTTGCCTCCTTGTTCATCTGTGCTGAAAGGTGGTGGAAGAAAGATCCTGCTGCCGGCTGCTGCTTGCCTTGCGCTGGCTCTTCTCATCAGCATAGGTGTTGACTGTAAGGGCAGTGGCGGAGCTTGTTCCTTCCCTCTCCCAGTGTTAGCCAGAGCGTGGACTCCTTATATTTGGGAAGAAAGTTATGATAAAACATAGCAGGAGTTAAAGCCAAAGTATGGATAAGACTCTAAAGTTCCAAGGCCTCATGTTGCATGTGTAAATGACAAAGTGTTTATAAAATGCTGCTCTTTTCGCATTTTTAAGTAACTTCTCAAACACAAAGAAATTAAGCCAGGCCTCAATTCAATGGCGCTTGTACTTGGCTAGAACCCAGAAAGCTACCAAAAGAATTTTGGTTTTCAACCTGTATCCACAACCTGTGTGCCTGCCTCTTCCCAGCATTCTTGTTTTCATAAGAAGCAGGAGAGTTGGTCTAGTGTGGGAACTGACGTATTCTCATCTGGATGTCATGCTGGTTCTTGGATGGTGCCACAACTTTGGTGATTCTAGTAATACATTTGGAGATGGCTTACTCTTTCCTCCAGCGTGTATCTACATTGTAAATGTTGCAGGTCAGAGACCATGGGGTTTTTTTTCTCAGGTCACTGAAGCCTTCCTGCAGGAAGCATTACCTCAATACCTTTAAGCGTCTGGCCATAATGATTTCCATCAGATTGTGCGGTAAATCTGTTGTGGAACAACAAATTGAACTCCAATCCCTTGGGTACTATGTTCCATCTCTATCCATTCCTTCCATCTCAGTTTCTTTCTTGTTGGGGTTTGTTCAAAACAGATATCGATAGAATTACACAAACTCCAGAAATTATACTCGTGGTTCCCCAAAAGCCACTGGTCCATGGACAGCAATAATGGGCAACTAACCCTCTGAAGTTAGTACCGCACTTAACTGTCTCTCAGTTTACCTTTTTATTTCCCGTGTTTGCAAGGAGTATTGGAGTCTCTGGAGCAATGTATTGCTAGCAAGGCATTCTTAGAGACCCCTGGACTGTATGTTATTATCAGGTTTATTGGTATTTCAGATGTGAATGAAGACCTGGACAAGGCTATTCTCAACTGTTTTTCTAGGTCCTTTTTTTTTTTTTTTTTTTCCTTCACATCTCATTTACTTCAGTGGTGAAATTCTGTAGTATCACGGGTTTTCTTTCAGTTGACTGACAATATAAACGCCATGGCCAATGTTCCTAACATACCCAAGTACTTCCAGCTCCTTTTCTAGATTAGTCTGGAGATAGGGATGGTGGAGCTTTCTGACAACTGAGTTGTCAATTGACAAGTGTTAGAGTTGTTTGTTAGAAACTTGCTTCATTTAATTCCTGGTATTTTCTTGAAGTGCTTGCTTTTGAAGGTGGTTTGACATCTGTCTATGCTTCTGGTGGGCTTCCAGCTTTTGCATCCAGACATGAGGGCTGAAGTAATATTTGAATTGAAGTTTCATAGTTTGATCTTTACATGGCAAACTTTTGTTGACTGAATCTGGTTCAAGTCAGTGAATCCATCTGCCACCTTGCCAACTTCTGATGTTACTTCCTCTGAACATCCCCTTTGGTTTGCACTTTACTGCCAACTGTGTCTTATTTTCCAATTATTGTCTGAGAAGAGTCTGTCCGGTGGTGTTGGTGTTGCCAAAATGAGAAGTTGTTGGAAGGCATTTGCATGAAAATAGTAGATCTGCAAACAGATTTTTGAACCGTACTGTAAATGATGAAGGTTTTAAATCTGCAATAATTCTAAAAAATGAAAAGGTGCAGTGAATGTGTATACAGAATTATCTGCTGCCCTGACTGAGATGATACACAATTAATTTGGGTACTCCCAGTTTTCTGTAACAGAGGTCAATGACAAAATTAGTTTTATTGAATTAAAAATCAAATCAGAGACAGATGGAGAGAACTTCTGAAGTATGCAATCTAGGTGTGTTTTCAGACCTGAAATGGGTCTTTACAAATCATTGGAAAGTTAAAGCTAATCAACAGCTTTTTTAACAGCTCTCTGAATTATGGATGTGATTTTTACCATATATTTAAAAAAAATATTGGGAAAGCTTTCCCACTTAAGAACACTCTGGACAAGTTGGTATCATCTTCTGTCATGGTGTAATCTGTCAAGCAGCTAAACACCACACAGATGTTTGCTCACCCCCCGCCCCAATGTGATGGGGGAGAGAATTGGGGGAAAAAAAAGTAAAACTTGTGGGTTGAGATAAAGACAATTTAATAGGACAGAAAAGAGAATAATAATAATAATGTTAAAGAATATACAAAACAAGCGATGCGCAACGCAATTGCTCACCACCTGCTGACCAATGCCCAGCCTGTCCCTGAACCGCGGCACCCCTTGGCCAACACCCCCCAGCTTATATACTGAGCATGACGTCATATGGCATGGAATATCCCTTTGGGCAGTTTGGGTCAGCTGTCCTGGATGTGCCCCCTCCCAGGTTTTTATGCCCCTCTGGCCTCCTCGCTGGTGGGGCATCAGAAGCTGAAAAGTCCTTGACTTAGTATAAGCTGCTTAGCAACAACTAAAACATAAGTGTGTTATCAATATTATTATCATACTAAATCCAAACCGCAGCACTATATCAGCTCCTAGGAAGAAAATTAACTCAATCCCAGCTGAAACCAGGACATCGTGGTTGGCATGACAGCATTCAAACTAATTTTCCACTGAGTGGGCAGAACCACCACGGTCAGCTGTCTGTGGCCTGCAGACTGTTGCGGAAGATAGTGCACTTTGAGTACGTTCTTGGTCCTTGGCCAGATCCGTACTTGTGGATGCAGTTGGAGGATGAGGGATTTGTCTGACCTCTCCAAGGGTTAGTTGTGAAAGAGAAGTGGTTGGAGGCTGTAAAAATGCCTTAAACCAGTAAAGAGTTAGGATTATGGTAATCCTTCCAGATCATTGCCTGAGCTATGGGAACTCCCTTTCTTCACCCCAGCAGATGAACCTGCCATTGCAGAACTCTTTATGCATCTGAATTTCTTATTTTGATAGATACTTCTGCAGTGCTCAAAGCAGATGTGCCAAAAATGTCTTCTTCAGGTTGACAGCATGGCAGTATTTGGTTGTGGAACTCCAGAGACATAAACTCTCTCCCAGTCTCTTCGTAACATTTTGTACTCTGTGGGCTAGAATGTGTGCTTAAACACAAGCAGATCCAGGAGAAACACAATATCAACACCACATCTGGTATGGATAATGAGCACATGATTAAATTAGGCTGCAGTGCAGAGTCAAACTTACTGACAGGATCCTAAAAGACTGAGGATCACAGCTTTGTGTTGAATAATCAGTATGATCTAGCACCCACTGAAGCAAATAGAGGAACATCAGTTTCAGTAACACAACATGATGTCTTAGCAATGCTTCATTAGTGTAATCCTCTTCCGTTTTTAAAAGTTAAGGTATCAACTATCCCAAAATTGCACTATATTGTCATTAAAAGGGAAGGTTATTAGAAGCAGATATATAGAAAGTAAGCTATGCAGGACATCTATGGTTGTACGCTTTCTTATGGAGCTGTTAGCATCCCATGTCTTGGGGTACCAAGCCGTAGCCACTTTATTAGTATAATGGACATAAGTGTTTCTTCTTATGTGATGAAATAGGCAGGGTTTGCTCTGCAACATTTCAGTCTTTACTGTTTGCTGTAATAACCCTCTCAAACCGTTTGAGAGAAGCCTGCCGGCTGGCTGCTTGCCCAGATGCTATTTCTTCTAGAAATACTTGGGAGGCCAGCAGTGCTTTTTAGACTCATGCCCTATACAGACCCGGGTGGGTTTGTGGTGATCCGGTTGCTTTACTAGCAAGTCAGGAATCTTCAGGAATTGACTGGTTCTTTGGCTGCTGTCAATGTAAGTGCATGCCTGCCAGTTGTCCCAAGACTTTGTTATATATTGTTTGTATTATTAGTATTTTCTTTACTGTTTTAAAGTCAGATAATTGAATATTTTGATTTTTTACAGTCTTTATTTTACAGGGGCATATTCATATAATCTAATTTGTGAATTGTAAACCTGGGAGCTCAGCTTCCAGGTTCAGTCAATGGTGTCCCCTAAGAGCAATTCCAACTACCCATGTGAAGTGCCCACCTTTCTCCTTCCTGAGGAAATATTCCTCCCCTCCCTCCTGCCATGGTCCCTGCATTCCTGAAGACATTTAAACACCTTGTGAAATCTGTCCTTGTTTAGTATAATCCTGCTTCACTTTGAGCATGAGCTTGAGCTCTTTGAACTCAGTGAGTTTTAAGGATATATTCTTAAATACCTTCCTGACAGAGGTGTTTCCTTGGAACTGACCACAGAGCTGAAGTTGAATCTAACTCCCCTTAGGTGGATCATGTAATTTACCTGGATAAAAGGGTGATGGATCTGCTCATAATGAATACGCCAGGAGAAGACAAACATGCTTATATAACTGTGCTATTTTTCCTTTTAGACATCCATCTTCTGCTTTCATATGGATTTACAATTTAGTTTTGTTTCTGCTTTATCTGTTTTTTGGATTACACTGGTTTCTGAGGTAGCAAAAAAGCAGAACTCAAGGTAGCACAATATTGTCTTCAAAGTCTGCTCAGGTCGAGTGCCTGACAGTTAAAACAGATGCCTGCTACAAATAATTCCAGTAATTCTTTTTTTTTTTATACTCTAAGTTCTTAGCATTATGGTTGGGTTGCATCCTTTTTTAGTGGATTAAAATTTGGCATATATAATGTCTTCATTTGGGAGCATTTTCTCTTTAAATTAAAACAAAATCAAACCAAAGTTGCCATCTGTTTTTTGTGTAATGGCAAAACCTGGTGTGGGCTTTTTTCTTTTTTGGACAAGTAGAACTATAATACAGTGTCAGGAGAAATGCAAATAATTCCTGTGACTGTATAGAACAAAATTTAAAAGCCATTCCCTTTAAGAATACAGCAGCCCTTCCTCTGCTGGTGATTAGAGTGGGATCTTCATTAACCCATGTAAGTCTTTTGAATTCAGCTGGCATCTTTATGTGTTTAAGACAAGCATGTATGTAAATTTTGGCCTGACTGCACATTGACATCTGCACACGTGATACAAGAGACCTGCATTGCCTGACAGAAAGTAATGGTGCTCGTTTGATTCCTAACACTCAAGCATATCCATATGTTTTCACAGGACAGAGACAGCTTCACAACCCATTCTCTGGGTTTCTACTGTTCATGTCCCTGGCCAGCACTAGCCTAGTTGGGCAGCCCCTTCTGCTGTATAAATCGCAGAGACTTTCCCCTTTAAAAGTTATCATCTGAAACACAGAGAGTGTAAACACTATGATTCAGCCTCTAACTGGAGTAAATTATCCTCATTTTGCTGTCCTTAAAAGAGACTCTGTCACCAGTAAGTACTATTTTTTTTTTTCTTTGCATCTTCTGTGCATGGATCATCTCACCTACATTTTATCTGAGAGCAGAATAAGTCATTTCCTACGTCATACAGGTGGATGCCATCCAGACAGAATAACCCCAGGCAATAAACCCGGTATCTTTGTGGTATGCTGTAGGCCTTTGGATAAAAGATAGGTATTTCCTTATGTCCTATTTGACCTTGTGCTGCATTGTTCTTATTGTGGTGGTATCTCAGCTGTACTATTCTCTTCGACCACACAAGAACTAATTTTCCAAGCAGAATATTAAACAATGTCCATCCAAGAAAATGTGCCTAATGGCTCCTTCTACTTTCCATCTTGAAAGAGGCAAATATAGTAACTAATTTGATAAGGTCATAATTACTTTCTGGGGTAAGCAGAACATCTATTTTGAGAAGTCTGTCCCTCTTCAGCTTCCAAAGGTGTGTCCCTCAAATAATGCTATTAGTTTCCTTAGCTCCCAGCTCAGTGCTTCCTCATGGTGTGGAAAGGTGCGCCTGTGTTCTCTGAGAATTTGCCAGTACAGACTCTTTCAAATGGCAAGACATTCCCACATTTTGAGTTAATTACATGTTTACCTACAGAAGGTTGGAAAATATTTTTTTTTTGGATCAACTGGAATTCCAAATGTTGCATAGAGTGGGACCTTTTCTCTACAGATCACACTAGTATTTTATTCAACCTTCTGAGCACTTTTTATTAATGGTGACTGCTGCTTTGCAAGCAGGTCATGCCATTACTTAATTGCACACTAGGACATTTCTCATACTGGGTCTGATTAAAACAGAGAATCAGGGAGCAGGTCTTCAGTCTCTTGTAGGGGGTTGCACAACCTTGCTTCTGCTTCCCGTGTATAGCTCTGATGTGTTCACCCTCTTTTTCAGGTCACCTTCTCCCCTTACTGCTTTCCTTCTTCCAAAGTTTCAGTAAGTTCTTTAACACATCACATCTGCTTTCTTTAGCCCCTTTATCTGTGTGTGTTTTAAATTCATCTTTGTTTGCAGTGTCTTGACACAGCGGGTTCCCAGTTAATAGTCTGCAAAATGAAAGGCCTACATTTCACATGCTATTTTCAGCACTGTTCCATTAAACTGTAACATTGGAAAGAAGAGGGTCCTCTTCAAGTGCTGAAGAGCACGTTGCTTCCTCATATCTAAATCACAGTCTCTGCTATAGATCTTCGGAGTTATTCCCAGGTGTCAAAATATCTGGTACTTTCCTCAAATCTGGAGTTTCTGGAGTCATAAGTGGGAATCTTAGCATTAATTTTTTTACTTTTTCTTCTAAGTAACTGTTTTCTGTTTGAAGTGAGTGTTTTTGTGTAAGAGTTTCCCTCAAGGAAAGGACAAAGAAAAGTAAGTTGTGTTTCTTCAAGTCTCAAAAATGACCAGACCAGTGAAACTCATCCCAAGTATGGTGTTTTGAAGGTGTACAGGTGGGTCTCTCTTCGCACCTCACTGCTGCTGAGAGGGGCAGTCCTGTTCCCCTGGCTGCTCCCCATGCTGTGCTCCCATTCCTCCCCGGCTCCAGCACCCTGCTCGTCTCGCTCCACCATACATTAACAGAGCGGGTGAGTGGCCAAACCGTCGAATTGCTGCCTGCCAGTTTAGCTGCTTGAACCGGTTCTTTGCGGGGTGAGATGGCCGTTTGGCAGAGCGACGTAAGTGGGAATGCCCTCAGCTGGGCACAGGGAGAGTGAGACTGCTCCGTCGGTAACGAATAGACTCAAGCTGTGTTGTAAAACCCCATCCTTATTCTCATGGTTTTGAAATGGGTCTATTGAAGGGAGCTTGACTTGCGTCTTTGAGCATCAGAAGCTGGAACTGCAGCTTTGGAGAAACAAATTATTCTGCTCTGTGGATGATGGCTTTCTACTTTGTAGCTCTGATTTTTTTGTATTTTGCAATAAAATTCCACCTCCATTGGAGGGGAGCGTTATGGGATCAGAGAAAAGAGTGGAGTTTGCTGCTGTGGGGAGAAGAAGAGTCATATGATGAAAGGGAGGGTGGGAGAAGCAGTCGGAAGGGAAAGGCAAACTGCCAAATGGTAAAAACAAAGCAAGACGCAGGGATCTCTCCCATCTTACGTGCCCTTCTGAGAGGGTTTGTCCACTGGCATGGGTTGTGTGGGCTGTCTGCCCCTCAGGTGGGGGAGATTTGGTCGCTGAACATGGTAACTTCAGCATCATTTTAGCTTCTTTGGTGCCACAGAGAGAACCTGTGCTGACCACTAATCTATATACTTACCCCCCTGCCTTTTTTTTTTTTTTTTTTTTAACTTCATGTCCCTTGTAGAACTGTATCTACTAATTCGTTTGTTTTCCAAAACTTTGCTTTGGTAAAATTGAAATCCCATTTGCACAACTTGCTGTTACTCTTTGGTCTTGGTATCCCAAGTGTGTTACAGTTTATCAGTGTTCCCTTCCGTTTTATATTCTTTCATATTCCCTATATATTGGTTTATATAAAATGTAATGTTTTGCCTCTTTATTGTTGCACTTGTGACCTTTATCTTCGAAATACAATTAATTCTTCACTTTACTCTCCATGGAGAATTCAGAGGCTGAAATTGCCCGGGGTCAGTGGTACTTTCTGACTCTAACACCTGCAAAGTACAATATTATCACTTTTCTTTCGATGTGGTAAGCTATACATAAAGCCACTCTAACTTCCTTCCTACTGTCATTCCCTTTTCCTGTAGTTGCCACCTCTGTGTTTGAATTTCATTATATGGTCAGACCACTTTTTCCCAGCATTTAACCTCTAGCCCAGTGGACCTCAGGGGACAGATTACAATCTATTTTCTACTGAAATTAAGCATGAAACCCACTAATCCTGTAATGAGAAAGAGTCACTGAACATCATTGGTATCTTTGTGGATAAGAAGAGCTCCTTCTACCTGTAACTAGATAAAGCTATTTTAATGCATTTAAGTTACTTCTCTTCACTAGGTGTAGGTAGCTGCTGTTACTGCCCTTTAATGAAGAAGAACTATTTCTATAAGATTTTTGAAGCAAGAAAACTGGAAGGAAGTACCTGGTCAATATTTAAACTGGTCTTTAAAAGACATAAAAGCAAAATATCTTGCTGAGGTTTTAGGACGGCGCAGTGCCACGTCTTGATGTAGGTCCTGACTCTTTAAGCCCTTATTAATATGTTTTCTGATTTACTGCCACTGTAAGAATAATGAAGTTGACGGGTGGAGGAGAAGAAACTGCATGGCTGGCCAGCAGCTCTTCCTGACCCCTTTTCTTTTAACCCCTAACTTGCAGTACTTCCAAGAAACAATCCGTGAAATGGCAGGAGTGACTGAATGTTGCATCCAGTACAGCGTGTTCCAAAGGAGCCCCGAATGTAGATCTCAGCCTGCTGTTGTGCCTGCTTCCCTCTGCTGCTGGGTAGTCCCTCCTTTGTGCCTGTCTTCTCCCTGTGTGCTCTGTGGGCTACTGGGCTGCAGCAGCAGCTTCCAGCATGTCTGGCGGAGCTCTGGGCACGTGTTGGCCCCCTTAGGCAAACCCATCCAAAGGCAGCTTCACACTGTGCCCCCAGAAGCACAGGGACTGCAGAGTCAGCGCTGCCCTTGAACAGTTTGGCCTGTAGGAGAAGTTTCTTTTTCAAATCGTGCTTCCGAACATGTGCTGTTTGGCATGACACAATCAGTCTTGTACAGTATAGGATGGAGAAAATCAAAGTAACATGGCAAGTCCAACAGGAAAGAAAAGGCTTATTTTCTTGGGAGTCAAAATATTTCAAGAGCTAAACATAGTAATAAACCATTTAAACTTTAATACAAATATGGTAAAATGATAGAATTTAGAAGGGAAAATGGGAAAGCACAGATTTTCCTCCAAATACTTACTAATTTTGCTGATATTTCCCACCATGTGCAAAAGACAGAGCTAACATCCAATACCTGCTCTAAGCAGATGCATCTCCCATGTTTTCCCATGGTCAGGTGTGTGGCTCCCAAGGCTGGTACCAGGGCCGGTGTGCACGGCCGATATATCAGTTGAAGGGGAGACCTGTTTGCAGGACAGAGCCTGTAGTTCGGAAGTGGAAAAAGAGCCTGCGGAAAATGCAGAGATTAACTAAGGATAGGTGGCAGCACAGGCTGTGGTTACTCTTTTAATAGTGGTTTTATTTGTTTTAAATCATGGCTTTTGGGTAAATCATGTTCATCCAGCTCATATGCTAAAGAATATACTTCTTGATTCTTTAGAGTGTTAAAATTGCTAGGCTTATTTCTTTCAAGGAGCTGTGGAAGGAATGTGAGAGATGTTGTTTGGAAAGCATTCTGCAAACCAGAATGTATTTAAAAAACAGTCTTTGAGAAATAAATCACTACCTGATGATGAAGACAGCTGAGCTGGGCCAAGAGTCTTTCACGTGCCAGCACTCCTCACGTGACAGGAGTTATATTGGAAGCTGGCAGGCTTTGAAGCTTGTAGGGCTGAAAATGTCTAAAAATTTTCATATACTTCAACAAAGTAAGTAATAGCTAGATAAAAATATGGCTTTGAATCTTTTCAAAACACCTCTCTGTAGAACAGTCTGAACCTCCCTAAAGTCACAACCTTTTACCTATTTGAACCAAAAAAACCCCAAACCCAGAAGCACAAATTGAATGCCACCTCAGTTCAATACCAATAACAAGCTTAGGGATAAAGAAGTTTTAGGGATGAATTTGGATTGATTTCAGATTTATAACAAAGCTTGAAATTAGAGTTTCCTAATAGTTTTAGGTTTCATTGTGAAAATGGCAGATCCACCATTCATCAGTAAACCATAATATTTAATTCCCAAATACATGCTAGAGGTGTCTGTCAATATTACATTTGTTTGCAAAGCTATGGCCCATTAAGGCTGACATAAGCAGCAAGCATAAAAATGTGATTAATCAAAGGATGATTTACTTCTCTGAAAGAGGAATATGGAGCTCAGTCTGGATAAATAATAGACAATCAAAGAAAGACAAGACAATTTACAAGATGTTTTGAATTAAATTAAACTCCTCAGTAGGAAAGGGTACTGAATTTACTATGAAAATAAAGTTGTTAGTTCACTGCAGTCAAATTAAGGCCAACAGTAATCATATGCATCTTATAAAATAGAATAAAAAAACCCAGTGAAAATATAGTATAACCTTGCATTTATCTAAACAGAGAATCATACAAAAAAATAGATTTATGTCAATTTTTATGTCATGGTCCAGCATCATTTTGCATAGAGGAGGTTAGGGTTAGGAGGTCCCATGGCAAGTAGCTGATCTTTGGGTTTGTTCCAAAGCTGTTGAAGTGAGTGTGTTCAGTTTCGCTGGCATCATTTAGCTTTGTATGGGCAGGTTGATTAGCAAAGAATTTAGGACAAAAAGCGTGCCTTGGAGTATTCCACATCATAACCTTGTCTTTCACCTTGTTCTGTCCCCTGGTGCGGTGGTGATGAGGGAGCTGAGTACGAGAGGCTCAAGTGCAGCTTTTCCCATTGCTGTTTATATCCCGTATGCTGGATGGAACAGGACAGAACTGTGTGCTTCTAAAACTGAAATAGCTCGGCTAAACCTTCTTCCCCTTCTGCCTCACACCACATCCCCACCACAGAAGAGGTGATGCATTAAGCAAGGGGGAGGGATGAGGAGAAACCCTCCTCTTGTCCATGCCAGAAGGATGAGGCAATTCCAGCTGCCTTGAATTTGCAGGCTCATTCTGCCAGCTCTTCTGTCTCCTTCTTCCTGTGAAGATGGGGCCAGAAAGGAGAAAGATTTTCCTGCTTTCTGAGACTGCCCCTCTTTGCTCCTGCACTGCTGGAGGTATGGTGCTGGGAAGAGTTTGCTTTGCCTATCTGAGGTTAGCTCTGACCTCAATAAAACTAGCATTACTTGCAAAAAAACCCCCAAATGTCAAATCCAACCCCTCCAAGCAAAAAAACCCCAAATCACGAGAGAGAGCAACATGAGAAAAACTGTAACTGCACAGCTGTTCAGCAGACTTTTGTGATAATTCAGCAACAGCTAATTGAAACTCCTGGATCATAAATATGCTTTCAGCCAAACTGGAGTTTACTTTCTCTGATGCAATCTCCTTTCAACTCCCCATTGCCCTCTGAGATTCTGGTGGTCAGGATTCCAACAATCTGTCACTAGATGGGAAAATTAGAAGTTAGTTCTATTCAATTATAATGCGCCAAACCTCTGCTAATCTGCATCATCGTGTCTCCATGGATTTCTGTGAGCTCTGTCGCTTTGCGTTAGCTGAGGACCTGGCCTTTTGTAATTAGATGTTTTCACACTCTTCTGGTGACATGCCCTCCTCCGACGGTCTGGGTTACAGGCTGCCGTGGTTTGCAAGGAGATACACTCGTTCTTGGGAGGCAACAGGACACACAAGATCCGTGAATGCATTTGTGCTATTAACATGAGATTTTGTTAAGTAATGTATTCAGGATTAGTTTACATATTTGGAAATAGCAAAATGCATTGGAAGAGGAGACCAGGGATCCCAGCATCTTTGAAAGGTTTTCAGAGTCCTTGGTCACGATCGGGCAGACGGGTTAAAGACACAGCTGCGAGTGCTGCTTGTTCTCACGCAAAAGTGTGGGCTCACTGAAGGCCCCATGGCTTCCTGTCTCCGAATTACCATTCTGATATAATTTTTTGTGACATTTTCATGTTACCCTGCAAGCCTGTAGAAATCATGACATCACTGGCAAAACTACTGAATAAATACGATGGTAGTAATGTGAAATTCATCCATGATGGATATAGTTAGGTCTTTAAAGGGTTTAGCTGCTTCTGGCAATTTTGTGTTCCTTTGGGGTGATTGAAAGAGGTGTTTGCTTTGACTTGTGGATTTAAGAAATGTTTGTGCCTGGGTAACATTTTTATAGTGAGCTTCCAGAATGAACTCCATGCAGTCTTTAACCCAAGGATATAATTTTGGAATATTGAATCGCTGCTTGCAAGTCTTACAGTATGTTCTAGCTATTCCACTGTGGGAAACTGTTGGTTTTTTCTCTTTTCATTTTATATTTGTTTATATTAAGACTACTTTTCACTAACATCAGAGACCTATCAGGTCAAATATAATCCTCTATATATCTTTTCTGTGCCACTGAGTCCATTGCTTTGACTTAATACAATGTCGACATTTGCAATGAGTCTACCAAATCCTTAAGTTTGAATTTTATTTTGGTGTTAGAAAATCACATTCTTAGCACATTCTGCCTAAAAAAGGCAGAGTCGCAGGGAGAACCTCATATATGGAGGCTGCTTAGGGACCTCTGAGCTAGTGGTGATGGATCGTGAGATGCTTTCAAGTAGCCTTTGAAAAAACTATGACGATAGACTGATCCTTGTTTCCTCTGAGGAAGTTCTGATCTTTGGTAGGCTGCTTTATGGAGGAGTTGTTAGCACTCAAAGAGGGCAACTGAAAATGGATTAGAAAGCGCTGGAACATTTTATAAAACTGGAACTTCAGAGAAGTTTTGAAATTGCATTGAGAAGCTTCAGTGGAGTTGCACTTTTGGCTTCTTCTAATTAGTAGAGGGTGACCTTACAGCTTCGCTGTGGTGCTGCAGTGTCATGAGGGAGCAGAACACAGTGACAGAAACACACATTGAGTGTCTTGTCATAAAGCTGCTCATTTGGCTCCGTGCTACCTTGCCAGCCTTTTCTCCAGCCTTTTAAAAAAGCACTGAACAAAGTTCTGTTAAACTTCAGGATTATTTGGTGAACCACCTAGTGAATATTGCCAGGGGATGTTCTGTCATACTGATGAGAAGAATATCCATCACCACTGGCATTGGCCATAGGAGGAGTGCAGGCTGCTTGGAGTTTGATGTAGAGAGTCCTGTTGCTGTTCAATAGCTGGTCTCCATAAGGTTCTTTAGCATCCATACAAGTTGGCCCTGTCCATGTTTCCCAGCCTCTCGAAGTGGTGGCAGTGGGGGCAAAGCAGAGAAACAAAAGTGGGCAGGCAGCTACCTTTGCTCCAGACCCTTCAGGTACTGATTATAACTCAAATGTCACTAAGAACCTGGCTTAGTCCCTAATAAAGAGGCTTTTTTTTCTTCCTGGACTACTTTATCTACTGCATTTGGCCACAGCTTCAGACGAAAGCTACAGAGAACAATATGGTTGATTCTGGGAATAAACTTGCTCTGTGAAGGTAATCAAAATATACCATCACAGATAATCGAGTATACTATCTATCATTTTTGCAGCTTTTTGAAACATGAAAGCCCCTGGCAGTGCCAGAGGGCAGCACAGTGCACTGCCTAGACTAGCCCTAACACTGGTGTTTTCTAGTCTGTGTGGATGCAGCTGATGATGTCCTCCTCAAAGCTGGTTCTAGGTGATGGCCGAGCCTGTGGGTTCTCACTCCTCGCCTTCACAGAGTCAGGGACCTTCTCAGCATCGCTCCTTTGCCGAGAAATGTGAAGCAGATGGCCATCTTTGAAATTGCTGCCAAGAGGTGGTTAATGTGCTCCACCACAGTTAACGGGTTTGAATTCCAAAGCTACACAGATTGTTTCAAAGTCTACCTCCCCACAGGCTGCTGGGCTGGTGCACGGTACCGCTCTCCTTTTCACGAGCTGGAAATACTTCCTTCACTGGAGAAAATCGCACTGTGGTTCCGGCAGAGGAGCGCAGTGTTCAGAGCAGCGACACGACTGTCTCTGTGTGTGATTTGGGGGAGAGGGAGGGATGGGTCAGAAAAAAGGCCGAAGGAAAGAGCAGTTAGAGACATCTGAACAGTGTCAGCAGGGCAAGATGCTGAGCCCTGGCACTGGAGTGCTGAGGTGATGTGAATAGCTTGTGAGTAACCCATGCAGCAG
>KL263687.1:20584-48782 GCA_000699545.1 Podiceps cristatus
GGCGGGTTCACCCAACAACTAACTCGGAGTCTGTTTTTTTCCTCGGGCCGTTGGTGGGTTCTGTGCCTGATTCTCTGCACCGTGTGTTTTGGGGCTGACTCCCTGCCTTTTCCCCGGTGCTTCTCAAGCTGCACCATGCTCAGCGGAGTTGTTCTTGACCATGGACGCACACAGGCTTTGGACAGTGATGTACACCAGATCTCTTTCTGCTGCTGTGTTGCTTTATATTTTAAACCCAGTGAATGGTGAGCCCTTTTCAGGTTAAGTGCAGTTTAATCCAACTGACAAGGTATTTGCAAAACATTTATGAAATAAAAGAAGTGAGGAGGGAAATGGAAAAGACCTAGTCATCTAGGAGGGAATAGAAGGGACGGTATTCCAGTGAGCAGTAAAGAGGAATTAGTTTGACTGGCCAGACATAATTGTAAAACTTTCTCTTGTAGGTAGGAGGGAGTGCTAATATAATTCTGTGAGATGTGCTTTTATTGTCTTCCTTTTTCTGTATGTAGCATGCTTTGGCTGCTGCATTGAGCTTCTAAAATACATATTTGGAGATATGGGCAAGCTGCCAAAAATGTGACTAATAAAAAAAAAAAAAAAGCTTATTGATCTCTTTTTAAAGCCTATCTTAACATTGCTCTTTGGAAGATAGTAATCAGTTCTCGCTTATTGTAGTATTTATGCAGACATCTTCCTGAAGGATAGTTCTATTTGTTCCAAACAGAGAGGAATACTGCTCTCCTATTTTGGCTGTCAGCGTGTATTTGGATTTATCTTTCACATGATTACACAGGAGAGAGCTGATTTACCCAGAAGTACTTGTCATGGCCTTAAACCCTTTGTCCGATGGTATATCTCCACATTAAAATAAAACCAGGTTAACAGCTTGTTTTTTCTTGATTTATGACTTCATGGCTTGGAGCAGGAGACTCCTTTCATGGATGACTCTCTGCATTCAGAAGATGTGGGTGTGGATTCTTTTCTCCATATTTACTGAAAATAGGTATTGCTGTGATGTTTAACTATTAGGAATTGTGCTCAAGCACCCCTCCCACCCACTGCTCCCTACAGGGTGTCCCTGTGCCCACACGCCCACATGCCCACATTAGCTGGCCCACACGCACACACAATTCCTGTGTGAGCTGTAGCCCTCCAGTCCTCATCAGAGGTGATGGTGTTTCCAGGTATGGAATAGACCTTTCCCCGTGAGACCCGGGAAGAGAAGTGATGGTGTTAGGAACTTCAGTGGTTTGTCATCTAGGCCTGGAGGTGGACTCTGCTCCAAAAGCAAAGCAAGTATTGTTTGTGCTG
Organism: Podiceps cristatus; assembly: GCA_000699545.1. Lineage (NCBI taxonomy): Eukaryota > Metazoa > Chordata > Aves > Podicipediformes > Podicipedidae > Podiceps > Podiceps cristatus. Next base: position 21,896 of record KL263687.1, read on the forward strand.
AAGGAGTAGCAGTGCAACAAAACCAGGTATAAAACTATCTGGGCAAGTATCTGGCCATATGTTACATATCCAGCCCTATGTTTACATTCTGGCGTTGATAACTTTATCAGGAGAGATGCAAAGTAGATGCTTGAATTTCTCCTGGACTTTTTCAATAACGAAACTGGTATAGTATGTGCCTGGGCCAGTGCTTTGATCCAGCTGGGATATAGCCAGGGGAAAATAATTTCATACTTCTAGTTTGCTAATCAGGAAATGAGATAATTCATATAAAAGTCTCCTTTTTTTAAAAAATAAAAGCCTTCTGGTCACTTTGCAGACATTAATTTTCAGATAAAGAATTTCTATTTTGCTTTTGAACCAACCAAACATTTAATACAAATAACATAAATCTTTGTGTTTTCTGTGTTCCTTAAATTCAGTTTTAGACAACAGAGTGGCCTTTCCTTCCTTTCTAAATACAGCTGGTTCTCTTGAAATTCTAGGTGTGTAAACACACATATTGCTCTCTTCTGTTAGTTTTCTGCATTTGGTTCACTGAAGTGTAATCCAATAAATAACACCTTCAAATCCTCTTTGGAGGACTGGGAAAGTTCTGTTCTGTTCTTGCTGAGGGGATTACTGAGTTTCAGTATTCCCCTTTTTTTGCCCCTGGTTTGTAAGAAATGTTGCCTGTTCTCCAGAGTTGTCCTTACATGAACTCTTCTTAGGCATTTGCCCCTTCTTTGCTTCATCTCCTTATTTCGTTTATGCCTCTTTTGCATATTGAGTCCCAAACTAAATAGAGCATTACCTACTCCATGCACTGCTGCTGAGTGAGGGAAACCAGCCTCTTCCAAAGGACTTACCGTGTCCCAGCAGCTGTGGCTGCTGTCGTGTCTCTGTTACCCTACTCTCTTGCTGGTACTCTCACCCTCTAAGCTGCCGATGAGCTGCAGTTCCCCAGGTTCCCCCTTCCCAACCAGCAGCCCTGCGTGGCAGTTCCTTGCAAGGCGTTGGTTCAGCCTCCTCACGTCAAGAGAGGGTGAAGTTGGGGGGTGGGAGAGAGAATTATCGGGTCGCAAAGTGAAAGTGCTCCCAATGCGGCATATACCCCTCGTCCCTCAGTGATGGTGTTTTATCTCCCTCTTTTAAGCTTCCTCAGGCCGTGGATTTGAGCTGTTTGACAAAGAGGTAGGTAAAGCATCTGTCTCATTTGTAGAAGATCAGTTGAAGTGACAATGCAGTGCTGGCTCGAAAGACGTTAGCTCGGCTGAGTTTGGCAATAAGTGACTGTGGTATTATTTTACTTACATAAAATAGCAGTTGCATCAATTCTGAAATTGAGAATTGCTCAATTATTTGGGCCGGTAAAATTAAAAACTAACAGATGAAAGTGAATGTAACAATAATTTTCTTTTCATCAAGTGTCAGGTTTGTAGTTTTTCTTCTTGTATTTGTGGTTGCCTTGGGTCACTACTACTCAGCTGGTTTTTAGAGAACACTGTTAGAATAATTTCACGTTAAGAGAGACTGAGAAGGGCTTAAGAGAGCATAAAAGCTTCGATTCAGCAATGTATTTGCATGCATCCTTTATTTTAATCCTCTGCATAGTTACTTCACTGAGTACGTATTGCTCTTTTCTTTGGAAAATAACAGTATCTTTTTAGTTTCTGGATTAAAACTTATGGAAACTACTAGAAAAGAGAGGTTTCCTGGAGTAGTCTGTGTATATCATTATATTTCACTATACTTGTAACATTATATTGTATTTTCAAGATAGTCCAAGTAGCACCTTTTGCAAAAGACAGTTGATCCTTTTTGTGGAACTCACAGAAACTGAGCATAAAATATTGACTAAATGAAACTTGGGCTAAATAGTTTAGATTATTGGACATTCAGAGTCCCTAAAATACTTAAAAAATGGAATAAATTTGCAAATGGTGCTAATTCACCTCTAGAGCATATAGGAAAAAATGGGTAAAATAAGTAAATCTTTCTTACTTTCAGTACTTACAGGGAGCATAATATCATTAAGAAAGGAAAATGTAAAACATGTGATAGCAGATGGCAGACTAACCGCAGTACTCACGCTCTCACGAGAAGCCCCCTTTTCAAGCTGACGCGGCCTTGGCCAAAGCATTCTTTTTGGACTGAGAGTTTTTCATTCCTGGTCTTAGGCCAAAGGTAAATTCCCCTCTGTGTGGAAACTTTCAAGAAAACCGATTCAATCATTTTTTGCATTCTCCCTCTCACTCGGTGCTCCTGCCACTTTACCACCACTGTGCAAATAGTACAACAGCTGAGAGACGTCTGGTGAGCGTCAGCTTCTTCGGTAGTGTTCATGGCGATCAGCTGACTTTTGTTAGTAGTTTAAATTGCCAGCAATGAATGTTTTTGCACATGTTCACAAAAATATTGCTATGGTCCTTTGCCTTTTATTTTTAATATCACCAAGAACGTTTATGATGCTGGTGATTGATCTCTTGTATGACACAAACAGCAAAATCTCCTGTAGTCATGCCTGTAGCCAGCCCTATAAAGTGAGACCCAAAATAACCTTCTCAGAAAAATAAGGCTGTGAAACTTCCAGTGATACCAAAGGCTATGGTGGATTTTCTGAACTACTCCATATATACCTACCTTCTCCATAATCCAGTCCAGAGTGCAAATTTTAGTAAATAGGGAATGAAAAAGGATACATGTGTCAACTAGTAAAAGTGAAACTTTCACATGCAGGGGAGCTACAGTCTTAACTTGCTTGACCTCCAATGAGTTTAAAGTATCTAACTCACTGGAGCTGGGGGCTTTGCATATCCTGCTAACTGCCTCTTCGATGTGCGAATAGCTTTGGATACATAACCCCACACAGCTGAGTTTCTGAGCTGTGAGCTGTTGGCTTTTGTTGGATCCATGTTGTAGACTCCTGAGGAAGTGGAGGTGTGCTGGAGTTCACTGTCCTCTTCCGAATTTGTTTCCAACCTGTTTCAAAATGCTTTGGAGCTGTTTTAATGGTTTTTTTGTTTGTTTGTGGTTTTTTACAAATTATTTGTATCTCCCCTGTGCAATAGCAGTGTTGAGCATCACTATTCTAGCAAAGAAGGGAATGTGGAGCCAAGGACTTTGAAGTGGCCAGAACTCTTGCATGAGTCAACATGAACTGGTCAGGCAATTGAAGAGGAGCTAAAGTACTTTTCTAGTGCTGTTTGAAGGTAATTTTTGGTTTCATTGGGACTGATTTGGTTGAAATACATTCACTTGTGAACTTCCTTGAGGTTAGAGATTTCAGAGCTGTTTTCAGTTGCAGTTTTATTTGGGTGACTTGGGACCTTGGTTTTGTCTTTGTTACGTGGACATTCCTCTGCTTGTTTCTCTGAGTTCTTCCCTGGAGATTCAAAATGATCCTGTATCATCAAAAGAAGTCCCTTTTGTGGTTTACCTTTTGTCCTTTACCTTTCTTTTGGCTTTTCTTGGCAAGCACCTAACTTTACACATCTGGATTTTTCTATCCAAGCAAGAATGGTGGATGCAGAATGGATCAGTCTGGAATCCTTGATAGTCTTAAGTGTGTATGAAGCTGAATCTAAACAGTTAATTACTTGCTGTGACTTATTTAATTTCACTCAATTTTTTTCTCTCCTGATGGTTTATAAGGTAGCCATACCATGTTTTGCCTAATTGACTTAAGTTAACTCTTCCTTTTCCAAAAGGAAATATGCCAAACTATATGGTTTCAAATGAAGACAGTAGTCATGTTGGCATTTTTGCCTCACCTTGATTACAACATTTAGTAGCAGAAAAATTATTGATAAAACTACATGACAAAATACTATAAGACTTTTAATGAAGACAAAACCTAAATGGAGCTGGTGGGAGACAAATCTGGCCGCTAAAGCAGTTACATCTCGTGGTAAGTCTCTGCTGCAATCTAGGTTTCCATTCATTGAATGGGTAATAGCAGATAAAGAATGATTTCTTTAATGTAATAATGCAGGCTTTTGTATTTTCCTGAGAAGTCAAACTCAAGTTCTGAAGAAACAAAGGCTTTATTTCAATTTGGCTGGATATTTTTGAGATTTTAAATTTAAAAAAAAAGAGAGCCTTTTAATCTAAAGAAATAAATGCTGTTTTTCTACTTGAATACAGAGAGACAAATTTACTGTTGCTTTTTCTTTGTTTAGTTTTGGGGATTTTTTTTTTTTTTTTTTTAAGCGCTTGTCTGCTGAAGGCTGCAATTGGCTCCGGAGAAGGCCTTTTACTTGTGTTTCCCAGTCATGGATGTCTGCACTTATCTCATTCTTGGCATCCTCCCATTTCAAAGTAAGACGTGGCAGTAAAGTATTCTGAGGCTGTGCCAAAGAGCAGATTGTTGTAGGAAAAAAAGTTTCTTATATGTTATGCTGAGCTTCCAAGGAATTGGGCTAACCCATTTTCCCTATAACATTGAAGGAGAAGGTAGTTACCACCCAAATAACAAGTTGCTTACCCCTGAGTACAGCACATGTATTTGGGTGAAGAATAACTTTAGTTTGCGCCTCCTTACCTCTCTCATTCCCAGAACTTGGCTCGGCTGTGGTGGAAGGGCTCGCTGCGGGACGCAGGGAGGTGTCTGACATCACCCGTGCGCGAGCTGGTCTGATTAGACTCTGAGACAGCTGCTGGTGTGAGAAAGGTGGTCACCCTGTAAGAAAGAAACCCTGTGCCAGTCAGATTAAAGTCAGATTTGCCTTTTAGATTTTTTTTTTAAATGTCATATATTTGTTTTTTGAAAGCTATATTTATGAGGTGGAAGTGAAAATGAATGAGGGGTAAAGCAGGAGGAAAGGCTGCTGATTTTAAACATGTGGTAAGTGTAGATCAGCCTTCCTTACCAGCAGGGTTTTGCAGAAAAAGAATCCTCTGCTAGTTTCCTGTGGGATGGATTAAGGCGTTAATTAATGAATTTGGAAGTAACTTCATTCTAACATAGTTCCTGTAGCTGAGAATATGGAGTGCAGTTACAGAAAGAGAGGGCAAAGGGAGGAACTTCTCAAGTTAAACCTCCAGTGTGTTGATTCATAAATCTATGTGTATTAATCTGTGGGAATCTACTTTGGAAATGGAAGAGACTAAACCACATTTTGTTAAAGTGTTAAATCTGAGTTGGAACAGGAGAAAGTGGTGGAAGGTCTGTAGCTGGCAAAAGGAGATTGCTTTGCTTCAGTGTCACGTGGACTCACAGCAGAGCTGGGTGTAATGCTGCAAGAGGGCAAAGCGGGACCATCTACTCAGAATTCAAGCAAGAGATGAAGGGAGAACAGTATTTTTAATCGTGTTTCATCTGAGGCGTATGTTCATTGTCTCAAGACAGATTTTGAGATTTTGTCCATATTTGAACTGGAACAAGAAGACAGTTTTTCTCAAGCTTTGGAGCTGACTTTCATCCAAAGCAGATTTGGATGGGTGCCCCACCTGAATTGTTAAGGACTTGGAAGAAATGTTTTAGTCTTGGCCTATTTCTGGTTAAAATACATTCTTCTTCAATGGAGCAAGCGTATTTTTAAAAAAACCCTTAAAACAGACAGCTGGAGGTTATAATGTCATGAGATGAGATTGAGATTGTGAATATCTTTTAAGCTGATCTACATTTGGTAGGCAGATAACTGAGATTTGACTGCTGGGCAGGTTTATTTAAACCGACGGCAGTATGTGGTTCTGAGAAAACCGTACCACCGGTGCAGGGAAACATGAGTATGTACACAGCCTGGTTTACTTGAAAAATCTGACAGTGGACCCACCACACAAAATGGTTCTCCCTCTGATTATGTTTCCTGTTCTGTTAATTAGGATGTCTCTGCTCTTCCATATCTCATTTCTTGAAGTAATTTCTTAATGAGTCAGTTGAAGTTTTTTCAGGCATGGGAAGGGATGGGAAATTTGGTGAACTGGCTAACGTTTTCCTCTGATATCTGTTTTGATATCAATTATGATTCAGCTTCCAATTAAGCAGGTCAGGGTGCCTTAGCAAGTCTCCAGTTCATGGCTAAATACTACATGGAGAGATGGCATAAGGCTAAATTCAAGATTATCCAAAGTAATTAGGACAGAAAATTATTTAGTTTGCCTTGATGGAAATAGTCTGACTTACTGCTGAAATGATGCCAGCCTTAGTTCAGTTCTCTCTGTAGTTCCAGGCAGAAGAAATCCTTTTACAGCAGATTGTAATCTTTAATAAGGTTTCATTATGCAAGTGTGTAAACTAGGATGAGGAAAGACTGGAGCAGAACTCCCTGAAATAGTATGGACTTAAAATGCAAAAGAGACGACCTTGCAATTAAAAAGCCAAAATTACAAATGATCTGTTGGACAATAGGCTTTGATGTTAAAGAATGGTGGCTAAGAATATGATATTGGGGAGGAAAAATAGACATGACCTGTACTGTTGAGTTTACTTACACTGAGTTATTCATGTCCATGTTTTGTACCTTCATTTCTAAATATTTCTAGCAGCATCATAGGCAATATTCATCTGTGTTGTATTGACTTGCCAGGACAAGTGAAAGTGGTATCTGCTAAGCTTTAATAGACTATGTTAAATTGGTCAGGCTGTGTAGGATGTGCTTGGAATGTAGCAATTTGTACACTAAGGAAAAATATCATTTTTTCAAATTAAATTATGAAATTTGGCAGCATTTCTTAACACAAAATGTATGCTAAGTTGGATCTAGAACAAAAACATTACTTTTAATTTGAAAAAATTGCTTTGAATTTATCAGAGATGCTTTATACATCTGGTCATCATCAAAAACGGTCAGAAAAAAAAAATCTGAAAAGCAAAAGTTATACCGTAAAGTTCCAGAGACTCTACTCTCTCCCCCCCCACCCCGCCCTTTTGTGATAACTAGAATTCTGTGGGATCAATCATATGGATTAGTATTACTCATAATAATAGTATTTATCTTTGGCTCAAGTTCTTCCAGAGTGATAGAGCTCTTCTTCCTCCTCCCATATGAAAAATGAAAATTACATCTACGTATCTGAAAGATTGCTCCATGCAGCGTTCCTGTCCCTCTCTCTCACTATACTGTAGTTCTTCAGACCTTGATCACTGATGTCAAGTGAAGCTTTCCACAGTTGTCTCCAGGCTTTGGCCCAGATCCAAACACAAGACAGTGAATTTCAGAACTAATTATATAGAGGTTTCATATCTATGATACCTCTTTTTTGTGCATTTTTGAAAGCTGCCTTTTAAAACCATGGCCACACATGTTCAATTATATTGCCTTAAAAGCTAAGGCCCTATTATGCCCGTAGTAAATTACCGGATGCTGTTCTGCCAGATGTGCACGCACCAATTCCTCCTCTTTTGGAGTCTGTCTTCCTGCACATCTGACAAAAATCTCTGTACCACAGCTGTCACTTAGCACTTTGAAATCAAACTGTCTTTCACTACAGTTGGTATTTCTGACCTTTAAGACCGAAATTTTGAACGTGCCCCCTTATTGGCATTGGATTTTATGCTGTGCTCTAGGCAGTAATTTGCTGAACCACTCCTGTGCTTTCCAAAAGCCATTTTCCTTTTGTAATTAAAAAAGCCTTCAAAAGAGATAGCTGCAAGGAAAGTATAGTATACAGTAGTCTCCTGCAGCTTTTGGCTTTTTTCTGAATTAGGGAAAGGTTTTGGAGAAACTTTGATTTCTAAGACTTAAACAACAGCAATAACAAGTGAGATAATATTTTACGAAAAATTGATGTAACTCATCAAAGCCATGTACTAAACAAGGTGTTATTCTTAATAAAGGAAACAGATCCTATAGATAGCACAACTTGATGCTCTGTGTGAAGTCCTTGTTACATACATGTCACTGCATTGCTTAATTTCTTGTTCTTAGATGACGATGGGATAGAGCTTTTTATGATATCCTGGTGGTCCTATTCAGCGAATATACTCATGCATAGCATACCGATAACTGGTTTTGCTTGATGTATGCTTCGCTGCATGAGATATTTTAGTCTGGGATATGTTATTTTAGTCCGGGATAAAGTATCTAAGGTATTCTTAATCCCTGCTTTAGTTGTCTTTGAATTAGTAGTGCTGCATCAGGGCTGTAACCTCCTCGGGCTGATGACACAGGTACCTGCAGTCTATGTAATGGCTAATCCAGCTCCACGGTTTCAGTGGAATGAAAGCAAGTGGGGTGTTCAAGCAGCTTTTAAAATCAGGTCATTTCTAAGTGCTCAAATAGGGATTTGAAGAGCCAAATTTACACACAGTTGAATATTCCAGTTTTAGTTTAACTAGGGGTGATGGTGTTTGTTTTGTTTTCCTCACAAGATGCAAGAGGATTTTAAGCCATCTCTATTTTTGTGAAGAGGGGAGTAAGGGTGCTCAGGCTACTGGCATGCCGGCAGAATAGAGGGGTGAGCAGGAAAAAAAAGTTCTGGATGAAAGTCTCTTTCTCTAAGGATGAGCCCTTCTGGACTTAAAAGGCTCCTTTTTGTTTCTTGAGGCAAACCTTTGCTCAGATGGCAATGTGATATTTCTTGTGCTAATCTAAATCTTCTATGTCTTCCCCTGTGCGGTCTCTTTGCCATCGAATTTTTATGGCCTTCTAAGTAAAAGGGGAAATTAAAAAGCATCTATTTGTTTACTCTGGTCCTGTCATCTGGAATAAATGTCCCAATTTATCCCAAGCCCTGCTTACACTAAGAAAGTTCAGTTAGCTGATGGTAAATGAACCTGGGTCATCGTTCATTAGTCTCTCATAGCTGGACAAAGCTTTCTGCTCTACCTTTTTTTTTTTTTTTTCCCTCTTTGATATTTAAATGCTCTTACTTGGTCGGGATGGGTGTTTTTACTTTGTCCCCTGAGGCCCCTCATGAAAATGAGATGTTGCATCTTAGAATATCCTGTTAAGCAAACCTGCCTGAATAAAATACAGATCCGTGTTTTATGACAATAGCTGACTGTGCAGCAGTGGGGAACATGGGTCCCTCAGGACTCGCACGCTCCTTTACCTTCTCCTTTGATCATGATGAAACAGATGAAAACTTTCTTTTATTTTTAATTACCCTTCCCTTGCTCTGCTGTACTTTGAAAGATTTCAGAAAGGCTTTAAATAAACAATATTAAAAACACCATGGTGTGAGGCACTGCCAAATCCATGTGTCCCTCTCATTCCCTGGGGCCACGTGGAGCATTTTAGCAAAAGGAGCAGGAGAGCCCCAGCTCAGCGACCTGCACGACCTGCACCGGAGGCACTGCTGGAGATTAGTGCTGGAATTTCTTCTCCTCTCTCCTCTTGGTGTGTTTTGCCATTTGGCTCCCAGAGGCAAGGTCTGCCTCTTCTGTGACGATGATGCCTCCCACTGTCAAAGCCACGCGCAGATGAGAGCCATTTGCTCCTTAAATGTATTTGCATGCCCTGCAGATATGTATAAAAAAAATGGGACACCCAGGAGTGTGGGATGAGCACGGGAACTGAAAGCCCATTATGTTAAGACTAATTTATGGCTAGGGCAGGGAGTTGTGGTAGTAGGCTTAGGCAGTGGGTTTGCTGTCCCAGCTAATGCGTTTAGGCCTAGAGCTGTTTTAATATATTCTGTTGCTTCCATCATGGTTACAAATGCACTGTCTCTTTCTTCACTACTCCCAGCCTACACTTGAAGAGAAAGTCTGCCTGAAACTTAGGAGAAGACGATGAGAGAGGGAGGGACTCTCTCCAGTTATCCATTTGTTTCTTGGCTTTATGTGCGAGTTTCTTTTTTTTTCCTTCCTGTTGTACTGAGCTTTGCAGGCAGTTTCTCATCCCGGTTCCTCCTCCTTTGATCCTCTTCCAAAAGAAAAAAAAAAAAAAAGCGCCATGCTTTTTTAATGTTTATTTGTATTCCAACTGTAAGAACTTAATCTATCTGTAGGAATCACAAACTGAGATTTCACAACCTCCAGCATTACCTATTTTATTGTACCTTCTAAGACATTAATCTCAAGATATTTTCCTTTGCTTCTGAATTTTGAAATAACCGCTGTTACGGCCAAACACGGCATATCACAGCGCTGACATCCAGTCCGTGTAGATTACTCGCACTGCACAGAATGTACTCTTGTGTTTGGTGTTGTCCTCCAGCGTGACGCACGGAGCTCGGCTTTGCTCTGCGCAAAGGAAGTTTCCTTGTAAACTGCAAGAACTTCTGAAACTGGATTAGCGAAAGCTGAGGCTGGCCCTGGCTTTTATAGGAAGCAGCTGAAGGGCAGTGTTTACCATTTTCTCTAAATCTAAACTTTTCTGTGTAGCTCAGTTTATTGCGATGGAACTTCACTGAAAACTACTGATATTAGGAAAGGCTTGTGAATGGGTTGGAAGTGGCGCCTGGAGTAACGATAGGCTGCAGATATATCCATCTTGGGTTTGATGTTTTGGGGTTTTTCTTTAACTTTGTTGTTACAGTTTATTCTATACGCCTACACTTTTCCACTGCAATAGAATACATATTTTATTGCTCTGCTTTGAACAAGGTAAATCTGGATAAAGTTAAAATAGTAAGAACATTAGTCAGATTATATTCTTATTCATGTTTCCAAAAATTATTTCCTTCCCCTTTAGGCCCCATAGGGAACTAATGCAAAATGCCCTCTAAACAGAGCTTAAATGAAATAAAGTTTTTTATTTAAGGATCTCAAAGCACTTTACATACATTTAATTTTTTTAAAAAGCGTAGGATGGAAGAACCTCCTGAGCTGTTGTGTGCCTTCTGCCACTGGTGTGGGCGCTTATGTTACACGATCCCTTTCCTTGCAGCACCCGTGTGAGGTTGTCCCCTTTTTCATCTTCATTTCACAAACCAGCAACCTGCGGCAATTACAGAGATGGGTCAGTGGCAGGGCTAAGACAGAGCTGAGGTTTTGTGTTGCAGTTACACCGTGCTGCCCGCTAAACAGAATATTTACCAAGTGTGGAAATCTCCAGTTTCTACAACCAAATGTGTGTTTTGACCACGGAGGTTACAAATAGCATGGGAGTTATTTTTTAAAATAATTTTTCTTACTGTAAATTTCTGAAGCAAATCGAATAATTCAACTGAAATTCACTTTGTGATACATATATTTGTCTTAAATAATTTTAATTTGAAAATGGTCTTCAGTATTTTAGGGTGAAGACATTAGGAGGTACAACTCCCTGCCATGTGCTATTGAAAATAGGCAATAACTCTGCTGTGGTCACTGAAACTGTTACGGGAACATAAAGAGCCTAAGGGCCTATTTTACAGTCTCGTGTCTGTTTAGGAAGCCTGGTGAGCTGGAGGATAGAGTTCTGTCTCATAGACGTGAAGCCACAAGTCATTATGAGTTTCCTGCTCATTCAGAAACTGAAGTAACTGAAACCCACTGCTTCCAGCGCTGTGTTGGTTTTGCAGACTCTATGCATTGCAAGAGTGTAATGGAAAGAGAAGATTAAATAAAAGTGGCATCCGTTTTCCTTACAGGTAACTCATTGTTGATGAAAATAGCAAGAATAAATATCCAAAGGCAAAGGAAGTGTTGACAAACATCATGGAAAGCTGCAGAGAATGAAAACGAACATCCAGTAATAATTACTGGCTGGTGTCCTTTCAAGCCAAGAGATTTACTTCTTAATTAGGAGGCTGCCTCTTGGGCTGGGGATAATTAGCAAATTTAAGCGCAAAGGAAGGGGGAGACAAGAATCTTTTGTAGTTCATTTGTTCATTACAAGAGCTTTTGGAAAGCAGCTGAAAATGGTAATAAATTTCTGCAAAGAATTTAGTAAGTGATTTTTATGATCAGCTTCTTTCTTGCATCTAGTTTGCCAGTATGTAGACACCCTTTTAACAGCAGTCAAAACTATTGTAGAGCTCCTGAAGGGTTATCACCCTCATTTGTGACATGAAGTGGATTGCTAACCTCTCAGCACAACGCTTGAGTAGCATGGAGCAGGCCAGAGGAATTTCCTTAGTCTCCAAAGGTATGAATGTTGACATTGGACCTGATTTTAGGAAGCGTGAAGCACTCTGAAATCCCATGGATGTTAATGGAAAAAACGGGGAACGGTATTTCTTCTCTTCCTGCAGACGGTCTCTCTCTGCTAGAGTTGTGTGGAGCGGATGGGAGGCAGAGGGAAGTATGTCAGTTCTCCAGTATTCTCATATCGAGTAAGATTTCAGGTGGCACTGTGACACAGTCCTCTTGCTTGCCTGATATCAAGGTAAAGATGTGATGAAAAACTATTCATCTTAAAATCCACTTGGATAAGATGGAAGTGGTACTGAGGAGAGAGAGTGTTTCATGTGGTCAGCAGGTAGGAGGTAGGAGGAGAATGAAAAACTCTGGAGGGTGTTTTCCCTTTAGTGGAAGGGTTATGCAGCTTATGGAGTGGTTTGAAACTGTTGTGGTTTCATTCATCAGTACTAGAGATGACATGGGGAAAAAAGAGACAAGGTGGCTGGCCCTTAAAAACAAAGGAAAAGACGGCTTCTCTTAGGCTGATTTAACCCTGCTGAGACCAGCAGGGATGTCACTAGTGTAACTGAAGGGATTTGGATCTAGTAAACAGATTGATGGCAGGGTGTGACTGAATCAGTCACGCGAATTTAGAAGTGCAGTTGTGTCTATGGTTTGTCGTCTTGGCTATTGCAGCTAGCAGGGGCTTTCCAGAGAATTCTTAGCGGTGTTTGCAATATGCTGGGTTTGGTTCGATTAGTGAGGATGATCCTGATGGCTGTGTCTCATGAAGAGACATCTGCTTGGTCATATGTGAACTCCAGATCAAGACCGTGTGTGCCCTGTTAGAGTATAGAGTCTATCAAGGTACAGTTTCTATCAGCTACAAACTTCCACAGAAACTGTGTCTTTTGAGCTCTTTTCCTTGATCTGATTGCACTTGCCAATTGTTTTTTGGTTTATATCCCTCTAGGACAGTAAGTTCATTGAAAAATCTTTGTTGTAAATTTTAGAGTTTGGATCACTGCTATTAGAGTTTGGATTTACTGCTATTTTAGTCTTAGAATGAAACCGGTCAGACATGTCTTTCTATGAGAAGCATGCCCAGATCTGGTCAGGACCTGACCTACTGTCCCTTGCAATCGGGCATTTCCAGTATGTCTCAGTTTTGAAAAATAAAATATTCTTGAAGTGCTGTGGCTTTCTCGCTACGGTTTAATTGTGACCCAAGCTTGCGTTTCTCATTGTATCAAAATGGTTTATAAAATAGTATATAGGCTTTCCATTTTCTCTTAAATGCTACTGAGAAACTCTCGAGGACAAAACAACATTAAAAAATCACCAGAGGCTGGCTGTATGACACACACCACTGTTCCGGCTCAGCTAAAGCAATGTATAAAATGAAGGGTGTTATAATTTCAGATTTAGGATGAGAATTAGGGACAGCCTTCCTGAGAAGCAGTCACACTGAGAGGGTAAAAAGTAAACGCAATTGTGTCAGTATAAAGATGTTTATTGAATATAAAAGTGTTTGTGAAGTACATGTATCATACTTATGATGTAAGAGTATAATACACCTGTTAATGTATACTTATAGTATAGAAAGCGAGTGGCATTGTGAATTCTAGGGCGTATGCAATGAATTATCCGAGTGACCTAAATAATTTTCTGTCAGAGTGCTTCTTTCCTCTTACTTTTTCAAGCAGTCTGTAGTAAATCTTGTAGGTGTTTCACTGAGATTTAGTCTTAAATTCTCACACTATTTACCCCTTAAGGTTGAAATCTTGAATTTAAGATAAACTGCCATAGAAAAATGCACGTTTCACTCCCAGACAAGCAAGCTGCTCCTAACACCTAACTTTATGGGGAAGGATGTGGGAGACATGATACTTTGCCATTTAGGCTCCATTAAACATAGATACTTTGTGCTATAAAGAGAATGTTTAATGTTGATCTCACTGCTTGCAGTTTGGTGTGCCTTGGTAGATGGATTTGATGGCGTGATTTGTGCCATAACCTTGTCACCAAGCAAGTGTGAAAAATAACTGATCAAAATTGCAACACAAATGGGTGTTGTGAAATAAGCTCATTCTGGCATGCTGGTATTATTGGCCTATAATTAAATATTATTTTAAAGTATGCAGTTTGCATAGGGTAACAGGGGTCATAGACAGGAGCGAATTTCAGCTGCATAAGATATTCCAGTACTCAAGTGAAGCATAAAGGAAAAAATATGCTTAAACAGTCAATATTTCGTTGTAAAACAAATGGAAAGGTTTGAGATTTCACTGCTTTTCTGGCACAGTGTGAAATTCACTAATCCCTTTGAAGAAGTCGAAAGACTTGCCATATCATTGCATTATGAACACGTTTTATAGATACCATTACTGTTAACGGTTATTTTGAACAGAACTTGAGCCAAACCTGATGCAGGAGAGGTCCTGCATGTCAAAGTACAAATGCTTACGTGGCCTCATGGTATCTTCTGTAACCTTTGATCCAGACAGCTCTTGGGCTGAACGCCAAGGCTTCTGCTCTCGTTTGCTGTGTTTAAATCCTTCTGGAGACGTGTTGAAGAAAAGCCAACTTAAAGCATTCTGGCTCAGACCTGCTCCTCCAACCCCCAATTACAGGATCATGTGAAAAAAAAAATTAAACCCCCCATTTTTTAGTTATTCACATTTTCTTTTTGTTTTTTGACCCTAAGGATGCTTTTTTTCTGTTGTATTTTCAAGTTGTTGTTTACGTCTTGTGATTGCTTCTTTATTTAAATATTTCTTAAAAGCCCACTGTATGAATATGATCGTATATGTTTAAAGACAGGAACTGAAACTTGATCCTGTGAGACTTCTGATACAACCAGGAGAGTAAATGTACAGTTGCTTACAATTAAAAAGACAATAGATTTCAAATACTTCAATAGTTAGAAATTGATTTTAGGTTTGAGTATTAGATTCCTTCTGTACCATATCCTGGTCCCACTGGGAACGGGAGGAGCAGGCACTCTGGTTGATACTCAGTTCCTCAAAATACCACTGTAATTTGAATAACCAGTAAGGGTTGTAGAAGAGTTCCTTCCGCATGGTCTCCAGGGGGCTGCCACCCACGGCTGGGTGCTGCTCGGTGCTCAACCCTGCAGGCCAGGTCCTCGCAGCAGGAGTTTCTCCCTGACGTGGTGATCTGTCAAACATCCCAGAGCTCTGTGTCAATGGACAGTGGCACTTCTCAGCCTGCCAGCAACTATTGGGGAAGTGGTAGGATTTTTCCCCGGGTTCTTACTTGTTTGCTGTGGATGGACAATACATAAAATGTCCCACCATAATATGTTGTTTAAATATTTAATGAGGTAGACAAAAGTCTCTGCTTTTGAATAGAAGTGTTTCAGTTCACATTGTGAGCTCAAGTTGAGAATCTGGTCTGATTTAGGATTTTGCTTACCTTCAAAATCTGGGGTTTGGGGATTTGCTCATTGGAATTGATTTTCTGCTGGAGTGTGCTTGCTGTGTAGCATTGGAATGAATTCCTGTAGTCGTATAAATTGGCTAGATTAGAAAGTCCAGCTTTACATATCAGGAGTTGTTGTCAGATTCTCCAGATAGAATGGGGTACTTGCCTGTCTCAGGCTTTTGGCTGGTTCTTAAGGCATATGCCTATATGGGGGGGTTGTTTGGGGTTTTTTTTTGTTGTTCTTTTTTTATTTGGAGACTTTCATGTAAATGAATAGAAACTGTCAGGGTTCATAAGTCTTATCTGGCCACTCTGGACAGATGTCTACATTGCTTTGACTGCAGCTCGTGAAGCTACTAAAAGCTTCTAGGTGATGATGGTATGCTGACACTTAAACCAAAGCAGTAACCCATAGGAGTGTCAGTGCTGGCATTTGTGAAAGATAGATGGGAGAACTCCACTTCCTCTGGTACCTTCAGAAAGGCACACAGAAGGTCTTCAGGCAAAGATAGTCCTTTCCTTACCCTCTCCTATCCAGCAGCTCCATGAACATGACATTGCCCTTCAGAAGGACCAAACAGGCTTTAAAGTGGTAAAACTGGAGAGTAGACTTCCCTTTCCAAATACCAGTGTCCCCTTGACATCCCATGGAGACACCTTCATGTGAACTCTGGGTTCTGGGAGTGGATGCAGAGAGCAGCTGCGAAAGGCTCAATGTCCTCTGTGTCTGCTGGGGAACATCCACATGAAACGTGTTTGACTGAATACATGCTGTACGATGTAGGCTTTTATACTTTTCAAGAGTCAGTGATGGTATGAGTTTGGGCATGGTATGTCAGACTGAGGATATTTTCCTTATATGAAGGGTGGCATTTTTATATTCAGTTCAAATGGTTTGGTATTCTTGTTTCCCTGAAGGCAGTCTGCTCAGCTGAGGGCCTTCTCCTGTGTGTTTAGAAGCACACGTGATTCTCCAGTGATCACAGGACATGATTAAGCGTGGTAGTGTATTGTCTGTGACCTTACTTTATGAAGAACCAAATTTGAACAGTTTGTGGAAACTGCATTTAATGCCGCCTCTGACTTGTGGCATCCGCTCATCAGCTCACTTTAATGATGCTTCATTCATTTTCTTTTTTTTTTTTTTTTTTTCCTGGAGAAGTTATGGTCTGCTGCTGATCCAGCTTTTAGTTCAACATCCTACCTGTAAGTATGTATACTTAGTCTTTCTTTAGGTTATATTACAAAAAATAAAGCAGTTGCCATCAAATAGCAGAAAAGCTTCATAAAGAGGTTTTTGTTGTTTGCTTGTTTGTTTGTTTGTTTTTATTGTAGGCTTAACTGTTGAACATTTTGTGGCTTTTCCTGGTGAGCTGCAGGTGGGATGCAGATTTCCTGCACAGCTTAAAGAGCTGGTTGCAGCCTGTGGTTCCATAACAGCTTTTTTTGAGTCTAGGCTGTCTGGTCAGTAAGAGGGCACTGATGCATGTTCACTCAATGTTTAAAGTGTGTGTGTGTAGGGGAAGAGCCTTTGTTTTTAGTGTTTATAGAACATAAAAGCCTGGTGTGAGAATAGGAGCTGGGAAGAGTTGTCTTCTGCCAAGTCACAGTATACCTAGAGAAGGGAGACAATTAAAATAAGTGATGTGGGAGCAATGTAATCTGATCTGTATTTAAAAAAAAAGGGGGGGGGGAGAAGAAAAAAAATTGCTGTCTCACAGGTGGAGTATTTCCACAAAGAGCTACCTTGAAATGTCTGAGGGAATTTCCCAGTAGCGTGTTTGAATGTGTTCAGACGTGGCTGGAAACCACTGAGGCCTGAACGCGGCGCTGGGGGAAGCGTGTCAGTGCTCGTGAAAGTAAGCGACAGGCTAAGAGTTTGCCAAGTCATAAGCCAAAAACAAATTAAGGGAGATGGGTAGGGTCAGTTCCCAGAGCTGGGTGCGAAACGTAGCTGGTGAATGTGCCACTGATCTTGCCGAGAACAATTGTAGAACAATTTTATAACGCTGAATGTTTGAAGCCTTTTGTCTTCATATTCCGTTTTGTTTTTTTTTTTTCATTTGCTGTAAATAAGTTTTACACATGCCAAGATTGTCAGATAAAGGCCTACTTGATTCAGCTCAATGTGTTTAGCTGACTTCTAAGCCATTTTGTTCAAATGAGTGCATGTTGCCATTTAAGTTCTCAAATTGAGAAGGTGATTGTGAAATCTGACTCAAATTTAACTCAGTCCATGATTAAGTTTTCAGGGCAGAGAATGGTCTTCATATTGTTTGTAAAATGATATGTATGTTTTCAACATTGTATAAAAGCTGCTAATAATAATTCAGAGAAGCTTTTGAAAAGAAGTTATGAATCAAATGTAAACAAACTGTAAGTGAATACTAATTTCCCAGAGCAGCTCTTACCATTTCTAGGTTCCCATCTTATGTAAAGCCTTAGAATATGCAATGATTTCATATAAACAGGCACAAATACATGGAAGTTGGGTACAAACTACAACAAGGATTTCAGAGTACATGGGAATTTATTTTGTAACTTAGTTTGATGTACAGAATGAAAAAGATGCTTCAGTTGTACTACGGACCCCGGAAAGCAGTGGAGGGAAGCTCTGAGCTGCTAAATCCAACCTGGAGTCCTCCTGAACTCAATTTAGATCTATCGCCCTCGAGTCAAAGGAATAATTGCAGCTTGTGTAGACTACATGCACCAGCTTTAAAACGACTGAGTTGAGTACAGGTAATAGTATTACTGGGGCAGCAAGAGCTCGATGGAGAGGCTGCAACCCTCCCAAAACAGCCTGGAACTGCAGCCTCCCTCCTCCCAAAAAGGGTGATTGATAAGCCTGGGCTGAGCTTCATAGTGAAATGAATACCCAAGGAGCCTGTTTTGAACCTAGTCTTAGCCTGCATGAGCTGTAGGCACAACGTCAGGAAGGAGACAGACAATCCGTAGAGTGTAGAAGGAGCTTCATGCAATAAATCCAGTTGCTGAGAAAATGAGATTTGGTTAAAAATCCTCAGATTTGTTGTTTAATTTCTCATCATGCTTGGGTTTTTATCTGCTGCCTCCTCTGAGCTTCCAAGATTGCATTAAAGTTCAAACATTTCTTTGCAACCACAACAGCTAGAGCTGTTTTGTTTTAAATGCAGGGAGAGAATCACAGGGAGTTATTCTCCTGCCAGAGTAGGCTTTAAAAGAAACCCCTGCTGGTATCATAAAACAGTGATAAAAATGTGAAATAAGTTCTTTCCTCTAAGCATGAATTGCTTGAACTTTATAGTGGTAGAAAAAAGACTTCACTGGGATAGAAGAGACTGCGGTTGTGTAGGATAAACCACTAATTTTGCTGTCTGTCACTTTTCATTGACTGTAGTGTTCTGTCACCTTGAATTATAACTTACAAATCTTGTATTCAGACTGGAGCTTAACCCTGAATTGAGACTAAACAAGTAGATGGGATCTTTGCAGCAAGTCTGCAGGAGGTAAGATGTGTAATACCAAATAATATAAAACAAAGCTATGAAATGCAGTGCTATTACAGAACTTAGCATGGAGAGAGGAAGGGCTAGCGAGTCACAGTGATAGTATGTAGCATTTCCACAAAACTCTTGCACATCCCAGGCTCTGGAAGGTCAGACTGTTTGTATGGCAGTGTGGGAACTAAGTGAAACTGTGTTTTGGACCCTGGGAGTGAAAGGGGGACTACCACGTACCTGCCTCCTTTTGGGGCAGTTGATAAATGCTGCAAAGGGCAGAGCAATTCCAGGGGAGGGAAGGTGGAAAGAGATACTGAGATATTGAGGTCTATAAAATCATGAGTGGTCAGGAGAAGGTAAATAGGTAATCACTGTCCCGTGTCTCTTCCTACATAACAACTAAGGGACATCAAATAAAACTTGAGGAAAGCAGTTTCAGACAAACATAGGGAAGCCGACAGAGAGCACAATAAAGCCATGAAACTACTTGCTGAATGATACTGTGGATGCTGAAGTGTTGCGTGAGTTCACAAAGTCATCAGATATTAAAGGAAGAAAAATTGATTAAGGGCTGGGAAGTATCCAGGGATTCTGGAAATCCCTGACGTGCACTTTGCTGGAAGTAGGAAGCGTATTCTGGAGAACATTGCTACTTGCTTGCCTACTCTTATATAGTTCCTTGAGAAGCAGTTATAGGACACCTTTGGAAACTGCATATTGAGCTTTTATCTCAGCATCTCAGAGTACTGAGAATATTTGTTCTTATATTATTGCGACTGGGCACCACCCTTGGGGCTTCGCAGGCCATCAGCAGGTTCACTGACACTGCTGTCATGTCTTTCTCTAGCATCCTCTGTTTAGACAGAAGTACTTGCAAACTCTGTGTCTGTCTTTGGCCCAGTAAGCACAGATGTTTGAACTTACTCATCATATATTATGAAAAAAAATTACGTATTTCTCCACAGTCCCATCAACACACCTCATTATTGCTGTTAGGAGTGGCTTAGAGCTTTGCTTTTAATGCAGTTCTCAGTAGCTTTCCTGTATTATGTTGTCCAAATATCCCATCACTCTCCATGTATTAACCTTTCTCAGTTTCTTATTATACTACTTCTCCTGTCTTCTGTTAGTTGGCATCAAAGCTTTTCAGACATCGGAGAAAATGTTTTCTTTTTCTAACTCACCATTTTCTTTAGCAGTATGGGGTTTGTGTTCATTGTGATATTTTTAAGATATTTTCTTGGCATAATGATGATTTGCAAGAAGTCGAGAAGACACAAAAAAGCCCAAGATGGGAAATTAAATTTGGTTTAATTTCTTGGCAATGCGCAGATTCCTTTCCCTGCTCCCTCTAGTTAACAGTGAAAAATTTCAGCCTATTCCCAAGCTATCAACATTCTTGGGTCTTTTTGTGGCTGAAAATCTGTTTCTCACGATCCATGTCATTGGGACAGGGCAAGAAGCGACTATGTAGGCTGCGCCATCCCATGCTTTTATTGCGGCTCTGACTAATGGATGTTCAGAGACTCCTTGCTAATGGGATGTTTTGCTTATTCATAAAATTTCATCAAGGCCAATTTCTGAAGAAATTTCTTGGTCTACGTGCAGTGTTGTACCCAGAGGCATGAATTTGGCAGGCCTGATAATAAGTCTGAGTATTGAGGATTGTTATGTCTTCCTCACCAATATGTCTAAATAATGGTTCATAATTAACTCTGGCAATCTCTCTTGTCCAAGCAAAATTCATCATTTTGTAATTCTCTGGGGCTTTTGCCAGCTTTCCCGCGAGGAGTGTTTGGACTGTGTGTGAAGAGGTTGCAAGGCCAGCTGAAACAGCCAGCAGACGATTCTTCCAATTAGCGTATAGTGAGTGTGATGCCCGTCCTTGCTGGGAGCGTGCCTTTTCCACTCTGGCAGTGGGGCAGTCATCAAAGAGTCCCTGTTTGTAGTAAATAGCACTTGGCCTCAGTGGAGAATGAAGCCATGAGGCTTTTCTGATCTCAGTTTTTGTGTGGCAGGCATGAGGCTTGAAAATTCAGTGGAGGTGGATATGAATGTTTTCCTTGAGGAATACAGACCCTAGATGCAATTCCCAGTGTGGTAAGAATATGCTTCCCATCTTTCTTACCGTCTTGTGGTTGCAGGGTAGACTGTTTGCCATCTGTAGAGGAGTCCTGCTGCTTTTATTCTAACCCTTAGATTGGGAGTGGACTGGATAAGATCATTCACGATTCTGCAGGAGAAATACCAAGTGCTGTGTTGCAGGGACATCGGCCTCAGACTGAGAAGATACTGCGCGTTTCTTAGGATGGTTCATAATAGCTATATATTTCCATCTGGTCTGCATTTTTCCCAGGTTTGCTCCTGCAAAACAAAGTTACCAAGGCAGACCAGTCCCACATGTCTTTAGAAGGGTGGACTGAAAAAAAGATTGCAATGTCTTAGAGTTTCTATCCCCCTTCCCGGAAATCTCCTTTATAGGAAAATGCTGGACCAAGTTTTGACCCAGGATGGAAAATCCTATGTGCTTGGGTCACATGCAAAGGATTTGAGTCACATGGAATTTACACATCACTTGATGAACTCAAACCTTGGAAAAGACTAATCGTCTATTAATTTATGTAAACAGGAAACTGTGTGCAGCCATTCAGATGTTCTCAAGCTGCACACTCTACCCTCTTATGTTAGTTTTCCCTAAAGAATAGCAACGACCTGTCAGCATGCCAATCCTACTTTGTATTTCATACCTGTACATTGACTTTGCCTGCATGCCTAACTCTCCTGCCTAGGTTTGCATTATTTTATCTTTCAATTTGAAAACTATGTACATCTGTAAAAACAAAATGTAATATATGGTAGTGGTATGTTACTGTATTCATTTGAATTAATGTCCCTTAAAGTGCAAAGGCTGCAGAATTCATGTATCGCAGGATGGTAGAGCTGTGTGCATTTACAGAAAGCAAATCCTGTTTTTATAAAGGCCAATTTATAACTGGCTCCAGGTTCATTTCATTTTGGTGGTGCAATGAGAGGAAAAGTGGTGGCAAAACTTAGATTATCAGCCTGAATTCACAGACTGTACAATCTTGTCTTTGTTGCCTCTCTACCAACAGGAATTCTGCGTGTTCGCATTCTTGATCCTTCTCCTCTTCCTTGAGGAAACACAGCTGTGGAGCAGGAACTGTGATTGTTCTGCATTTCTGCGGAGGGCAGGGAGAGTTGGGTTGCACTGTGTGTGATGAGATTGTCTTGTTTCTGTGTTAGGACTAAGGGCTTTATCTTATCAGTTAACATCTGTTTTCCCATTAGATAGTTTTTCTGCCTTGAAAATGGCCAAAGCTAAATACCCCAGTTGCAGGTACATGAAGATTAATAGCAGGCATAAAGTTGTCCCTCTTTGAAGCTCTGAGTGGTTGCTTTTTGCCCTGAAATATGATGAGATGTTTACTTGGTGTAGTAGCCTTAAGATTTCTTTAACAATGCTTGAGGATTGTTTATATGAAGAACCCAAAAATTGATCAAAACTCACTAAAATTGTGAAATTACTGGGCTTATCTAAAGCATACCAAGCCTCTGCCAGAATGGTCTTGTCGGGCAGTGAAGTGAGCATAGTTGTGGTATGTTCATCTTCTGGGGAGGGTTAAGTTATGACGAACAAATGTCTGTTCCAGATGAGCGTAATCCCCAGGTCTTAATAACCTTTAATTTACATGAATCAGCTTTTGTGGCATTAGTTGACTTATTTAATTCTGTTTATTCTCCTCACCCTTCTAGGTTTGAATTGTGATGCCTCCTTATCTGGTAGGGAGCCTGCTAAGCTATGACTTTTTTTTTCCAAACTACTTCAAGCACCTGAAACATCTTTCATATAAATTTTCCCCTTACACATATTATGAGGTCTCCTTTCATTACTGATGCCCACAGCCCTGTTTTTTAAATTGATTGCAGCAACATCTACATGGTGCAGTCGCCTCCACACTGCCCAGTGTCCCCTGTCCCCCTTCTGTTGGGCTGTTGAGGCTCTGAGCCTGGTTAGCCTGGGGGAAGGAAGCATGGCTCAATCACAAATTGGAACACACAATTTTACTTTTTTCTAAATAATCTGGGTTACGACAAATGCTGGCCCAGATGTGGCTGATGGCTGTGAATGGAGTCACGTCAGCCTCTCACCTCTCTGCTCCTGTGCTCACAAGTGAGAGGCTCCCTGGGTTGGAGCCTTCCCCACCGCCTCCTTCAGGCAGCACAAAACTCATTGGCAGAAAGAAGATGAGAACTTCATCTCTGGTCTGTGAAGCTTTCCAGGGAAACTAGTTTTGTTGTTGATTGTTACAGATGATCTTTCTCTTTGTCTCTAAGTGAACAAATAAGCCGTAGAGTGTAATAATGCCCAGAGCAGATGTGTGTTGGAGAGAGAATGATGGCAGTGGAGAGTATTGATCTGAAGTGAGTTGCAGGGCTGATACATACCATGAGCTGGAGTCTGTGATACACATATGGGATCCTGTATGTGGCTTCAGTTTACATGGTAATTTTCTTCTTTTTCTATATATTTTTCTCTCCTCTCCTTTTGCCTTCCATCACTATCTCTTAAAGTTCATAGAATAAGGTAGGCAAACTGTTTTGTTTGGAGCCAGCAGCAATACCACATTTTTTTGCTTTTGGCAGTCTGCTAGTGCTTTGGATTTCGATTTCCTTTACCTACTAGATATATTTATATATGTAGATATTAAAATAACACAAAATGTATTTTGTCTGTTTCTGTTGATCTTTAAAACAATGTGCAGCTGTTGAACTGCATATGAGTGTTCAGTTGCTGCAGGTCATTCTTGCTGGATGTGTTGTATTGCTGCACTCAGGCAATGATCCTGGAGAACGGTATGATGGGCTTTGTTCTCTCTCCCTTCCCTTCAAAAAAATTAGAATAATAAGAAATACTTACAGGCATATATGTGGTAAGGAAGAAGCTTGGAATGACATTCTTGGCTTGGTCATTTTTCATCACCTTATATTTCCTGTGATATAAATCTATTGTTTCTAAAAACTCATCAGTGGCAGCTGGATAGCAAACGACCTATGACATTTCACTTGAAACCCTGTTCTCCTCCTCACCACCCAATCCTTTTCTGTTAGATCTTTTTGCCCTTTACTGTAGGTTCATCTTTCTCTCCCATTCCGCCTTTCCCATCTCTTCCCTTTTCTTTCCTCCCCTTAGTGTTTTGAGTCACAGGCCTTCCTGTTCCATCTTCTTTCTTGCTCACAGCAAATAGAGGATTTATCTTGAGCGTTTTTCGTCTGCAGGTCTGCTGAGACTCCAAGGAACATGTTTTCTGGGGTGTTAGGCTGGCATGGAGTGGGCAGAGCAGCAGGGACCAGGAGAGCAACCTGTAGGACCTGTTTTCCTTTTGCTGCTCTAACTGCCTCTGCAGCCTGTCCTTCTTCAGAGGTGCATAAACTGTTGGTAGATCAGCGCATGTGCTGTGTTCAGGCCATACAGTGCTGTCCTGAGAGGTCACTGTCCAGAATTTTGAGTTTTCACTTTACTCCTCCAGCACATTAGTCATGCTTCTTGGATACAAACCGGAGGCTGAGGCTGCGTAGGGTCAGGATGGTGACGTAGCAGAGGGAACACAGCTGTAGATCCATTATGGTTAGTTGGAAGTTTTTGGTCCATTTTCCTCCTGAAAAGAACACTCCCCCCCATTTGCTGAGAAATATCTATGTAAGATTTAGATTTTCCTTAAAAAAATTACAAATGGCAACTTTCTTTGAGATTTATAGCAAACTTGGACATTGAAAATGTTTTTATTTAATTGAGAACAGAGGTATTTTATTTATACTGATATATTTCTCAAGAAGTGGATGGGGAGTCCCTTTCCAGCCTCTCAGAGAGCCACCCTTCCTCTCTGCTCGCCCCTCCTGTGTTTCTCCATCATCTACGCATAGAAGCACCAAGCACGGCCATACTACTCATCTCTCCTCTGTGAGCACAGGCTTCCCCCTCCACCATGGTGACCTGGAGGTGCAGAAGTTGCTCTGAGGTACATCACTACCTGAGATGGGCCCTCTTATTTATTCTCAGGTAATGCAAAATAGTGTTTCTTTTCCTGCTTTTTATATGTACTTCCATGGGTTTGCTTGAACTGCCAAGGAACCATTGACAATCTGGCTAAGATTCTGGGAAAGAACGTAAATATTAGATTTGCATTGTGCGTCTGCTCCCTTCAGTGCTGCCTGACATTGGGATCCCAGTGTGCCCAGAGCTGCAAGCGCTCAGCTTCCCAGCAGAGCAGGAGCTTCTCTGCTGACGTACGGTCGTGTCCTCTGGTGTGATACTGTATTTTGTTCTCAGGGCTGGGACTACAGCAATGCTCTGTAATGTGCTGATTTACAATTCCGTGACATATGCTAGTTACAATGATGCATTAGGTTTCGGGAAAACAGCTCTCCTAATATGCATGGGAGATAACACACCAGATGACTGTTACGAGAGAGATCTGAGACATCTTATTTAACTTAATATCAAATCAAATGGAGAAACTTTGCAGCAATGACTGCCAGATTATCCTCTGAGGACCACAGCCTGGCTATTTGGCTGCCGACAAAGCTACGTATTTTTGTACTAACTAATGGTGGAGAGTGAACTCTCCATGGTGAGTAATGCAGATAGCAGCAGCTCCAGTTCCTCTTCATTCATCACAGTGCTGCTTTCCCCAAGCAAAGGTCAGTGAATATATTTGGTTTGCTTGCCTCTGTTGTAGGATTTACGTTCATGAATCACCAGAGGGTCTGTGATTGCATCCTGGCAGTGCAGACCGAGAGGGTTGCTGTTTCAGGAGCCTGTACGCCTCATCTGTGCTCTTGACGAAGGACAGACCCGGGTGGTGGTTTAGTGCAAGAGGAAGGTCAGGATGTAGAAAGTTTACTCCCTTAGCCTATGACTCACCTTATCTTAGGCATGTTCTTTCACATGGCAAGGGAAAAGGTCTATGATCAGGGCTTCAACCTGAGAGTTACGACAGACAGCCACCATCAGGAGAGAGGTGATGTCTTTTAAGTCTGCCGGGGATTGTCTTGAAGTAGGTCAGTAGGTCCTGCCCAGATATCTTTAGTTTCTTGTAAAGGATAGCACTTTTAATCCAGGTGTTGATATGTCATTTAAACTGCAGGTAAGATAACACATTCTGCATTTGTGTAAAACAGGAATTTCAGATGCAGAACAGTTGGTTGTAATGACCAATCCTTGTATGCTTTGCTTCAGAGCTCAGTGACATTAAGTTTATTTTAATGAATATGGTATTGAACTTTTCACAGTAGGGTTTAGTGAACAAATTGGAAATTCTGAAAAAGATATTAGAACTGGGTGAATAATTCATAAAGAGTAATTTCTTTTATGAATGTCACCTTTTTCTATTTGTGAATTGCCTGGGAATAAAGCATGACTTGTTTGAATTTAGTTGTTAATTAAAATTATGCACCAAATAACTTCTGTCAGCAATCCTTACTTTGTAGCTCATTCACAAGCAATTTGTTGTGAGCAGTTGATGTTCAGAAACTCAGCTGTTACACTGGACACAGAAATTCCAGGATTTATTTTTCCTTTTTTTTAATTTTTTTTTTATTAGATTGTTGTAACTTGCTGATTTTTGCTTTGCTAAAAGAGTTGACTCAGATTCCAGAGTATTCTGATTCATGAATGTATGAGAATATTTCAATATTTGCCAGAATTTCCTGTTCTGGCCAGCTGTTCTGCCAAAACATTATTTCATTAGAAGGCAGAGAAGCAATTTCAGAAACAAATATAAACTATCAAATTTCTTCCTGTCTTCTACCTACTCTGAAACTTAACTTCTGATTCTCTTAGTAACCAATATGCAAAGGCCATCTCCGTCATGGCAATGTGACCAGACTGTAGTGTTGACTTCTTTCAGGCCTAAGTTTGCAGACTGAATGAAGAGGAACTCTGACATTTTTTTTGCTCTGTTTCTCTGTTCCTGGTAAAGGGTCAGTGTCCTCGTTTCAGCCAGGACGGAGCTGGTTTTGTCTC